>CM023453.1:175883236-176068924 GCA_013339765.2 Haemaphysalis longicornis
AAGATCTATGCGAGGACACCACACTTCGTAAAAAAGGGTTATATGGCCACTCAAAACAGGTTGAAATTTGGAACTCTCTTTGTCTGTGCCATATATGTACGCCTCAATACGTACAAGTCGGCGAATATATAATTTTCCTAGCACCAGAAGGACGGAGCTTTTGTACGTAGTACCTGAAGATTACTGCGGTATTAACCTCGATGGCATACCGTGGCGCCACCTACGAGTGACGTCACTTGTTGGACGCCGGGTTATGTTGTCGTCTGCTAAAACACATTCCGTTTGCTTATGCGACCGCATGTTTTTTGGTGTGGCCACCATGCGCTCCCTCCTCGAGGTTTTGACGCAAAAACAGAACAAAGTTCCCTACAGACGGAATATTCCGCGCAAGCACTCAACGACTCGCTGTTCCCAGCGACGCCGCCACGGCGGGGTATTTGATACTCACCCCGCTCGCACGCAGCCAGCTAACGCCAAGGATGATGCAATTGGTTCCGAGAAAAGTACTCGGTTAATTCATTATGAAATACTTACGGCGTAGCATGTACGAGGCTGTGTGCGCATATAACATAAACTATGCAACAGCGATGGATACGTGCCATTAGGTTGTGATTTCACCACGCGTACTGCGCGCATTGCCTGGTAAATGAAGGACTACGGGAGAACGGTGAGCGGATGGCTTCGCCGCACACAATGAAAATTGCTGGTACGATCTGCAGTTTGGCTTAAGCAGTACCTAGTTTCTCCCCTAATGTTTTGTTTTTTATTTATGCCCTCATTTAGATAACGATCACGAGTACTCTGTACTGCTGATATGTTTACTCTTCGCGACAACTTGTCCGCAATGTAGGAATGGTATTGACGCGAGTTTTCAATGCCTTCTAGTGAGTTTAGACGTGCCTATGTTTTATTTTATTAAGGCCTCGATTCGGAAATATACAACTGCAACACGAACTTTTGTCTGTTTGCAATGAGCCTGCGCCTTTCTCTAGCACTAAGTTCAAGAACTAACGACTGCTCACAGAAGGCGCGGCTGTGTACGAGGCGAAGCAAGTCGTGCAGTAAAGAAGTTTTAGAATTGGGGAACCAAGCGTTAGGGGGCCCCAAGAAGTTAGGGGAACCCAAAGCAACACGCTTGCACGCGTCCAGTTTGAGAAGAGGGTACTTGCAACAGCTAGCTCATCGGCGGTTTCGGCTGCACGGATTGCGATGTTGGGAACTTTAGGCTTAGTGTCGCGGCAGATATTTCGTCGCCGCTATCTTTACAGTCGCAAATGGCAGTACCTAACACTACTTTTCACCTGACTGTTACTCCCTGTTTTCGTATGTGGAAGTTTGTATCCGCGGTGACTGCCATTTAAGCGATCGATGATCAAGATACCTGCAACCGCCAAGGCCAATTTTCGCGCGCGGGTATCGTCACCCTTCGGCCGCTCGCCGCACCGTGCGTGAACGAGCCGGCGGAGCCGGCACCGATGTTCGCGCCTGACGGCCTAGGTCGCAGAGGATATTTGAGCATCGCTTTCAAAATCATAGCTGATGACACTACTTAGCACAATTTTTCATCACACTAACATCCGCTTTCGCGAATTCGAACTCCTTTTCCGCGATGAGTGTGATTTAAAAAAGTTCTTGCTCCGTAAATTACGCCCACCTCCCCTCGCGGGAACCCTCCCGTGATGCGACGCTGAGGGGGGTTCAAACGCAAGCGGAGACCAACCGTCGACCGCAACGCCGCCGGAGAGCGGCACACCGGTTATATGCGCAGCGCGCCCGAAGGAGAGGGGACCTCGGAGAGAGAGAGTGCCGCGGTGATGACGCAACACAATCCAACACAATCCACTTTAATCTAATCCAATCCAAATCCAATCCAATTCAAGCCAAGCTAAGCCAATCTAATCGAATCACTCCAATGCCCCTCGCGAGAGAGTGTTCGCTATCGAAGAGGAGAGGGGAAGAGTGGCTGCGGACAACAACAACGAACGCGCGCATGAAAGACAGGGCCGCCGACAAGAGATGCTCTCAGCGTCGCATCTAAAAAGCGGCAACAATGTGTTGCTGCCACGGGCTTCGTCGGTTCGAGCCGCCGGCGGGCAGGCACTGCGGACTTGAGTGCGGAGCGTTTTTAAGAGCAGTTAACGCTTCATTCGTAGCCTACAATGTTGATCGGGGAAACGCGCCGTACCATCAGTCAAATCGATGTCAATTCACTAAAATCAGGGTACAACTTCTGGACGTTTCTGGAAGAGGGGACTGGATACGGGTTCAGCGTGGAACTGCACCCCGAAGCGATTCGCTGCAAGCTTTTTACGACAGAAACCATGAATTCGCTTTTCAAAAGGATCATAGCTTCTGCTTGGGGATAGAAGCATCACAAGCACAGAGCAAGGAATTGCGGAGCAGTGACGCAGCAGGCAGCCCCGTTGTCATAGAAGACGTCTGCTTGCGCCGATGCACCGAAGGGCCGTATCATGACGTAAAGGTAGCTTTCCGCCTCAAAGGACTGATGTTTTGTGTACTAAATTTGGTAGTGCGCATGGCGGGGAGAACTTTTCGATTTCAACTAGCAACTGAATAAAATCAGGAGAGTAGCGTGAATGTGCAGAACTAGCATTAGGCCTTTAACGAGCGTGAACGGTGCCATTGACTGTATAAAAAGTGCAAACGATGCCCAAAGAGGGGTAGTACTTCATAAGCGCAGTTAGTGAAGGCAAGCAGGCCAGGCCAAGATGCCAGTCTACACGGGAGTGGCAGTCTAGATAATGACCAAACCAGGTTTAGGAAGGTGTTCTGACCCAAGCATTGTCAAAATACAAACTTCAAGCTAACCGCCTTCAGCAGGAGTTCGATTCCAATTAAAGAGCGAGTTCGCCTAGTGTAACTTATATAGGGAGTGACCACACTTCGCGTTGATCATTGCGCGAGTTATCAGGGCTCTGGTCTTGCCTCACTTGCTAGGCCAGGATTTGTTGTCACCGGTGTGCTTAAAAAAGTTGGTTAACACCCGCAAACACGGTGACAACTGAAATATCTTTGAAACAGATATGCAATGGTCTGTTTGAGAAGGGTTTGACGTCATCACAGGGCACAAAACAATGTTAGGTTTTCAATGAAAATTCATGATTGACAATCCAGCGTGCGAAAACACGGCACAAAAAGAACGAGAGTTAGACAGGACAGCGCTGCTTTTTCAATGAAGGTGTTTTTCAATGGACAGTGTTTTTTAATGAAAAACACAGCCAATCCAACTATTAGCGAAGTGAGGCCAGCGCCTTACTCACTTAAGCATAGAAACGCAGTTAAAAAGCTTCGAACAAGCAGGTGTTATGCGCCGAGTCTCACACAGTGACTGGTCAACGCCACAAGTCACATTTCTTGAAGACGACAAAAGAGTGAGGCTTTGCGGTGACTACCGTGTGACAGTAACTCCGCAATTGAAGACAGACCCCTATTATCTTTCGTCGCTGGCAGACATTTTTGCAACTATAGCAGAGGGTACATTTTTCATTGTTCTAGAATAATAAAAACCGTATTTGCTACTCGAGGTTGACGATAAACACACCTCGGGTTGCTTCGGTTCAGACACATTTCCTACATTGTGGCAAGCGAACCGGCGTTGTTCGAGTAAGTTATGCCGAAATGCTAAAGGGAATTCCTGAAACTGTTTGCTACCTAGACGAAATCCCTTTTATGCAAAACAAAAAACAAATGCCCGGAAACAACCAGCGCTTCTAGAGCAGTTCAGAAGAATGGAAGTCTCGCCAGATGCCCATTTTTGTGCCGCAGCTTTCGACATCTCGCGCAGAAGATAAGCGGCAGAGCGATCATGACGACAAAAGAAGTGATTTATGTGGTATTCAATGCGCCACAACCACAAAACAAAAGACACACACTCACGGCCTTTATTTAGTACTTTAAACTTTTACTCAAAACCCTTGTCGGAATGCTAAAACCTTTGCATCAAGTTCCTTTAAGGGAAATGAAAAGAACTGGACCCAAGAATGCCAAGAATGCTTAGAGTGTTGCAAAGAGCTTCTGCTTGTCCCACTTAAACTGTACAATACTGGAACTGTGCGGCGGAGAAAAGCCACTGAGGCTAGCTTGTGACGCATATGTGCACAGCTCGGGTGCCGTAATCTCTGGTGTTGTTAACAGGGAATAAAGACCGGCGCATTAGCTTCTCCAACGTTGACTCCAGCAGAATGGAGAAATGCCCACATGGAAAGAGAGACGGTTGGAGTAGTTTTTGAAATGCAAAAAATCGGTAGTATCCGCATCAACGA
The DNA here is from genome assembly GCA_013339765.2 of Haemaphysalis longicornis. Lineage (NCBI taxonomy): Eukaryota > Metazoa > Arthropoda > Arachnida > Ixodida > Ixodidae > Haemaphysalis > Haemaphysalis longicornis. The sequence goes on from CM023453.1 coordinate 175,887,520, forward strand.
ATGTTTGCTATCTTTACGGATCATCAATTTCTGACATAGATTTTCGGCAAAAAGAAAAGCGGACATTCTTTTGCTGCCGCAATATTTCACCACTGGTCAAAATTGATTGATAGTTATCTGGATAGGCTTGAGTGCCGAAAGGCTGGATTGATTGCAACTACAGATGAGTTGTCGTGGTTACCGTTGACTCGAGGATATACTGACGAATCCATAAATTGTGTTCACCAATCACGGACATTTAAGATTTGACTGCTAAAGAAATAGCTAAAGTAACTGACAAAGGTGACCCACTTTGAATGTTTTGGAAAATTAGGTGGTGGAGTAGGTCAGAAGCAGTCTTGAAAGCTCTTGCCGCCGCCGCCGCCGTTACCGCCAACAAGTGTACACGTGCGGTGGCCTACCGGCCGATGACGAAGCCAGCTCACTTTCTCTCCGACCGTGGGGGGTCAGTTTTTCGTGAGCGTGAGCGGAAAACCAGGGACTCCTCCTAGTAGCCAACGATGAGTCAGGCAACATAGAGGTCTAGCGAGACAGAGGAGTGGCGAAGCCCTGCTCGGCATGACCCACTCCCTCACACGCCGGATAGTGATAATAAAGTCTTGTTCTCTCTCTCTCTCTAGCGCCTTATTTTGTAAGAACGTACTATCTCTCGTTAAAAGTGAACTGTTGTGACGGCTCGTGTTCGCCGAAACGACTTCACAGGTGGTGTGGCTCAAGAAATTGCGCACGCCACCATACCGGTATGGTGTTATCAGGTAGCACTACCAATACCGGTAACCGGCGCTAAAAGACTCACTTGTTCTAATGTTGTACACGGCCAGTGTATATGTGTGCGCGTGTGTCTATTGAACTTCTAAAGATAGGCGACGGGACACGGCGACGCGACCTTTCCGAAAATCCGTCGAGCGCGCCATACGGGGATGGCGTCACCATGCCAGCAATGAGAATTTCAAGAAACGGCGGAGAGTTGAGTGCGTTGGGAAGCGCCAATGACTCACCTTGCAAAGGGCTTCTTGGTACCGTCTTGGAGACGCTACTCAAACCCCGTATAAGAAGAACTCTTTTTGTGACAGCCTAAGTGGCTAATTAGGCCCCGCCGCACACGACGGGACAGTGGTCAACGAGCGCGTGGGAGGTGGAGTGGAAGAAGGCGACCAGATATATTAAAAGAGGAGCCCGACGGGTGAGAGCCCGCCAGATCCCGGCAGTCAAATCGAGGGGTAGTAAGATCGAGAGACAGCCATCCGTGGAGCGGACTAGAAGAGTCGCGAGATGCGTTAGGCCAAACACAGGGGGCTTCGGGCCCCGGCGACTAGCATTCCCTCCTATGGGCGAGGCAGACTTGGGCCATTTATGCCCTTAGCGGAGACGATCTCTTTAATCTCACGGTATACACGATGACGATGCCGACTGGCGGATAGACAGCGGGAGATTTAACGAGGACCGTACCGGCTTGTAGGGCAGCTTCCACAGTACGTTTTTGGACTTCAAGGAAGTAACTTCATAAAAAACAGGTGTTGGGTAAGTTGGTGAAATATGATGAAAAAATAGAGCGCGACTTGAACAAATAAGAACGGCGGGACGAGTGCTCACTTGCAACTAACATTTATTGAAGCATCGTCTCGTATTTATCCGTTTATGATGGAAGCATGCGCACTGGGCACTGGGATACACTAAATAGAAATGATCAAACCGATGGACACCATCAGAGTGACGTGTTAATACTTAAATCCGGTTGCACGCAAAATAACTGATGTGTCGCTGACACACGTATCCCCTTTCTTCTTAATATAAAACGCTTACAAGAGCTACCTTGCAAATGTATTGTCACTCTTGCGGAGGATTCGAATCTGCTCAAAAAAGTAGAACACAGCGAGTTGTTGGAATTCGTACAGCGGAAGATAGCACGGCATAGAGAGTCCGCGGAAGCTGAAACGGAAAGACAGAAGGAAAGGTGGAACAGGAGATAGAGAAATATGAGGTGGAGATATACCTAGTGAGCCAGTGCAGTAGTTTATTATAGCGGGAACGAAGCAGACAGAGAAGGAAGGATGAGGCAGAACAAGACTGTGAGGTGCACTCAAGGAGCCACGGAGTGTTTAGGCCGGGGCTCGAAGGAATAGACTATGGAGAGCAGTTAATGAGTCAAGGAAAGTCTAGGCGGGGGCTCGACGGAAACGACTGTGAGGAGCAGTTAAAGAGTCAATGGGAGTTTTAGCAAAATTGTGTATTTCTTTTGATTTGCTTTCCCATTTGGCTTCGCTCTTGAAAATACGCAATTTTTTCTCTTGTTTGTTTGTTTCAAATTTGTACACAGTGTAAATAATCCCAACATGAGCACTGGAAAAGTTTTAACATTGGCGAATCGTTTTGAAAACCTACCCTGGCTCGATGGTTGTGAGGGGCAAGCATGACATTCGTGGCTTGAGTTTCCGAGATCTCTGCGCATGTGTGCACGAGAGGACACAGTGAACTGTTAATGATCGGTGAACATTGTTTATAAAAAGGAGCGGATGTGACGGCTCGTGTTCGCCGAAAAGGCTTCGACAGGTGGTTGGCTTCAGGAAACTGCGCATTGCGCCATACTGGTACGGTGTCACATAACAGCACCACGAATACCGGGAACCAGCGCTAAAAGCGACTAACGCTGGCTCTAATCTTGTACAGGGACTGTGTATGTGTGTGCGCGTGTGTGCATTGAACTTCAGTGACTTCTAAGGACCAAGAGGGCTAATGCTATTTGGTGAGAGATGACTCGCATGCGATCTGCGTGGATGATTAATTTATGGCCAGCACAATTGCGCACAAAACAGTTAAAGATGTCCGCTCTGCGTTGGCGTCGCATGATCTACCGGTTGAAGGGGCGACGTACAATGGTCCACAGTTTGCTAGTTCCGAATTTCAAGAATTCCTTCACCAAAATAAAGTAAAGTTCAATCTGGTCCCGCTTTACCATCTATGACAAAACGGCGCCGCGAACGTGCAGTTATGACCGTAACAAAGACCCTCATGAAATGCTTATTGCTTGATGCAAACACCGATTGCGGCAAAAGCATGCAGCACAAAGTAAATAAGTTATCAAGTGACGCTTTTTTGTTCTCATGACGAAGCCTGTACCATGCAAACGCTGAAGGAAAAAAAATCGCTTCTGGTGGCCAGAATTTAACATTGGTCTTTCGCATTATGAAGCCGATGTCTAACCGGTTGCTCCATTTTGACATGTTCGAAGCGGTTTGGAAAGCTTAGACGACTACCAAAGAATCTGCCTGGAGAAAGCTTCGCTTTCAACCATCGTCATCGTTTCATGGAGGGGTGCTTGGTTTTTAAAGCAAAGCTTTCTACCTGTACCCCCCAAGGGTTCTTTCGCGACCGTTGGTGTCACCAGAAAAGTCCAGCGAACAAATAAAAGAATTTACTGGCACCACCGGGAATCGAACCTGGAACTAATAGCCTAACAAAGCGAGAGCCCGTTGTCTTACCCATTCAGCTACGAGCCCACGCGAACACTGGAAGACAAATGGTGTACTCACCAAGCACATCAACGGGTTTACCCCCTGCCTTCTCGTTGAATGCCACGTGAAAGCGTCACACGACCACTCACGCCCGTCTAGCGGCCCTGTGCGCACCTTGCTCATGTGCTAAGAGTTACAAAAATTAAAGGAAGCTCACACCAATCCAAGGAATCTCACTTTTAGTACGCCAACGTGCTAAAGCCTGTGGCCTCCAGTGTTGACGTAAAAAATCGCAGCTCCTTGTCGTCCGCCCTCACGCCAAATCAAGGAATACATTCATACTCCTTCATGACCAGGCCATCACTCCAAACCCCAGCAGCAAGATCCTGTGCCTACATTTCCAGACCAACACCAAGAGTGACGTTTCCTTGCAGCGCCTCAAAAACAGCATTAATGTAATCATACACATGATCAGGCGAGTTGCCACCAAGAAGCGAGGCCTAAAAGAATCCCGTAACTTTCGGTTAATTGAAGCTTTTGTCCTTTTCGAGAGTTCCTTACGACAAACCCCTACCTTCTTCTCGACGAGGAAGACATAGAGATGCTTTATATAATGATTAGAAAGGCGGTTGAGGAGGCCATTGGTCTTCTCATGAGTGCGTCCACACTGAGGCTGCTTAGCACGGGCTCCACAACACGGTGGAAGAGCTGATAGAAGGCTATCTTTCTAACCAGAAGGTCCGACTCAGAACTGGGGTGGGTAACCGCATGCTTCGCCAGATTGGCTGGGCAGCCCATAATGTCACTCTGCTTGACGTACTGCCAGACTCTTGGCGACTAAAACTAAAGATGCTCCCTTTGCTTAGAAATATGAACCCCTCACATGACGAGCGTCAACGAAAAGCATGGTCTCAAGCGCTAAACACCAACCTCGGTGGGGCTCATGCAGTTATCTACACAGACTTCTCGCGTTTACCTCGCTTAGGACCCAACAAATGACGGCAGCAGAAGAGGCAGCCATCACCTTGGCTCTCACTCAACCAGGGGTTCTGGGGGTAGTCACCGATTCCCAGCAAGCCTACTGGAATTACCAGTCGGGTTGGGTGTCCTGACCTGCACTGTGCGTGCTAAAAAACCACTCCCCAAACGGTTCCATGCAGCTCATCTGGACACCGCCTCACGCTTCAACGGAGGGCAACAAATACGCCCACCCAACAAGCCTGCGGTTTTACCTCCCGTGCTATGGAGCTGCACGAGGACAGTCACCCGCTTGTCACGTCCAGGGAGATAATCCAGCATTATCGCCTTCTGAGACAGACCATACCTTCGTCTTACCCTCACCTTTCCAGAGAGAACCCTACGGCTTATACAATCCGGGCTCCTTCCCACAGCCTACGCGTCTACACGTAATGCATCCGAATCGCTACGACGCTGAATGTAAACTTTTCTGAGAAGTAGGAATACTCCGCCCCGTAATCGGGGTGTGCGACTTTAGCCTTGAGCACCCTCCTCCCTTTCCGTCAACTACCCAACAAGAGCAATGGGAGATGCTGCTGTCCAGGCCCTCTCACCTACCCAGCTTCACCGGGTGGACAGAACACAGGCCGCGCGGACTGCATATGGGCCCCACAGAAGAAGGAATCACTCCCCAAGGCTGCACTCTGGGCCGTTCAGAAATCTAAACAGAAGTATTTCTTCCTCCTCCTTCTCAGCCGCAAGTCTCGTCGCCTCCGTCCGCGGCGCAGAGACGGAGAAGTCAGATCGTCTAACACCGGGTTGGCGCTTACTTTTATTTTATAAAAAAAAGGTTTCCACTCTTTCTACACCAATACAACTCAACCAAATACCGTTCATGCATCATGCATTGATGTAACCTTACCAAGAATATCTCTTTGAAGTAATAAATGGTGTGGTTAAGTGCATTTCACTTCTCTCTGGCTTTACTATTTGTAGAGCGATGTGAGTGATTCTAAGTAACGTCGCATGAGTAATCGTTATGGGTGCCGTTTACAGCTTTGCTTTCCCAAAGCACATTCACGGGGTGGATTGGCGCGATTTTTTTTCTCGTGCAGAATGACTCCCCACCCTTTCACTGGTAAAACAACACCCTGTGAACATTTTGTCAGCATGAATTTGCGAACGTGGCTATCTCCACAGGGGCCCGAACATGGGACAGGTAGCGCAGCTGGCGCCGTTCAACCGCGCCACCCGCGGAAGACAATCGCACAAATGGTGTGAACTTACCCTGGCGTGTGAGTGGGGAGCATGCGTTTTTCCGATTTGTTTAAAAGTGCAACCGCGCGTTACCCTGATAATGTTAGCCATATGACACACACATTTTTTTTTGTCCGAAATCATGTGCGGGCGACACTTGTTCATTTTTATTATTACCTAATTAATGTTAATTATAAATATTCATTATACATTGATTGTGGTAAAAGTAAAACTATCGTCTCTAGGGTTTGTGAGGTATCAAATTAAAGGTCTCGATGAGGGGAATGTGGCCAAATTAGAACTCGCTTCCTGGTTATAGTCATGAGATAGTCACGTGCGTCAGGGATTTCGATAAAAGTGAAAGTGATGGCACTAGGGCTTGTGAGGTATTCAATTAAAGTGTCGAGTTGGGGCATCACGTCGGACAAATTAAAAGTTGCTTCCTTGTTATAGTCATGCGATAGTCACGTGAGTCATGGATTCGGTTAAAAGTGAATGTGATGGCACTAGGGTTTGTAAGGTATGAAATTAAAGGTCTCAATTAGAGGAATCACGTGGGAAAATTAAAAATTGCTTCCTGGTTACACTCGTGAGATATTCATGTGAGTCATGGATTTTTTGAAAAGTGAAATTGATGCCACTAGGGCTTGTGAGGTATCAAATTAAAGGTCGGAATTGGGAATCACGTGGGACAAATTAAAAATTGCTTGCTGGTTATAGTTGTGAGATGGTCACGTATGCCACAATTTGGGTAAAAAGTCAAAGTGGTGCCAATACGGCTTGTTACGTATCAAAAAAAAGGTCTCGATGATGGGAATTTCGTGGGACAAATTGCTTACTGGTAATAGTGATGACATAGCCTGGTGAGTCACGAATTGGTTTAAAAAATAAAGTGGTGCCGCAAGATATTGTGAGGTATCCAATTAAAGGTCTCGATGGGGGATTGTGGGAAAAATTAAAACTTGCTTCCTGGTTATAGTCATCAGATAGTCACGTGAGCCATGGATTTATTTACAAGTCAATGTGGTGCCACTAGGACTTCTGAGGTACCAAACTAACGGTCCGATGAGGGGAATCACGTGACATAACTTAAAAATCCCTTCCTGGTTTTTGAGTCATGAGATAGTCACGTGAGTCATGGAATCGGTTAAAAGTCATATTGATGCCACGAGGTCTTTTGAGGTATAAAATTAAAGTTCTCGAAGAGGGAAATCACGTGAGACAAATTAAAAAACGGTTTTTTGGTTACAGTCATGAGATAGTCACGTGAGTCATGGATTCCATTAAAAAGGAAAATGGTGCCAGTAGTTCTTGTGAGGTACCAAATTAAAGGTCGCAATTAGGGATATCGCGTAAGAGAAATTAAAAGTTGCCTTCTTGTTATAGTCATGAGATAGTCACATGAGTCAAAAATTGGGTTAAAAATAAAAGTAGTGCTTGACAGGTATTAAATAAAAGGTCTCAACGAGGAGAATTACGTGGTACAAATTAAAAATTGATTGCTGGTATAGTCATGAGATAGTTACGTGAGTAAAAAAACGGGTTAAAAGTCAAAATGGTGGCACTAGGGCTTGTGAGGTGTCAATTTAAAGGTCTCAATGAGGCAATGACGTGGGAAAAATTAAAAATTGCTTACTAGTTATAGTCATGAGATGGACACGTGAATCACGAATTGGTGTCAAAGTCAAAGTGGTGCCACTAGGCCTTATGAGGTATCAAATTAAAGATCTCGATGAGGGAAATCACGGTATTTAAATTAACAATTGTTTCCTGCTTATAGTCAGGAGATAGTCACGTTAGTCATGGATTCGGTTAAACGTCGTGGTGCTACAAGGGCTGGTGAGGTATCAAATTAAAGGTCTCGATGAGGGGAATCACGTGGGATAAATTAAAAATCGCTACTTGGTTATAGTCATGGGATATTCACCTGAGTCGTGGATTTGGTTAAAAGTCAAAGTGATGCCACTAGGGCTTTTGGGGCATCAAATTAAATGTCTCAACGAGGGGAATCACGCGGGACATATTAAAAGTTGCGTCCTCGTTATAGTCATGAGATCGTCTCGTGTGTCATAGATTGGGTTAAAATTTACAATGGTGCCAATAGAGCTTGGTAGATATCAAATTAGAGCCGTTGATTAGGAGAATCACGTAGAACAAATTAAAAGTTGTGTTCCTGGTTATAGTGACGAGATAGTCCACTGAGTCATGAATTGGGTTAAAAGCCAAAGTGGTGCCACTAGGCTTATGAGGTATCATATTAAAGATCTCGATGAGGGGAATCACATGGGAGAAATTATAATTCGCTTCCTGGATATGGTCACGAGATAGTCACGTGAGTTATGGATTCGGTTAAAAGTGAAAGTGTTGCCACTAGGGCTTGTGGGGTATCAAATGAAAGGTCTCATTGAGGGGAGTCACGTAGAGCAAATTAAAAATTGCTTTCTAGGTATACTGATGAGATCGTCACGTGAGTAATAGGTTGGGTGAAGTGTGAGTGTGACATCACTGGCGCTTGGTAGAGATCAAATTAAAGATCGCGATCCAGAATTTTTTACACAAACTATTTTTTGAAAAGATAACAAAGGAATATTTTAAATAAAATTAGAAAAATGTCCAGTTTATTTAACATCAGTAGTGATGACAAGCCGACACAAGTCCGTGAAAATCAGTATTGGGGTAGAGCGCAGATTGTGGAAGCGGTTTTCTTTTTGCCTAGTTTGATTTGATTGATTGATTGTAGGGTTTAACGCGCCAACGCAACGTAGGCGATGAGGCGCGCCGTAGTGGACGGCTCCGGATTAATTTTGACCACCTGGGGATCTTTAACGTGCGCCGAAATCTCGTCCACACGGGCGTCTTTGCTTTTCGCCTCCATCAGAAAAGCGGCCGCCGCGGTCGGGAATCGAACCCGCGACATCGTGCTCAGCAGCGCAGCGCAACGCCTTAGGCACTGAGCCACCGCAGCGGGTCACTTTGCCTAGAAGTTGTTTGCCGCTCTTTATTTTAAAAACATGAAGGGGCAATATGTTTCCTGGCAGTTTTTAGAAACCGCATGTTTTGGCGTATTGCTGAAGTTTCTTCTCTGTTTATGCGCAACTGTGGTCGAGGCCACTCAATTCGCCGCTAAATGCGCTCCAGAACCTCGGTTTGCAGCTCAATATCATTCCCCTCAAACGCCTTTTGGTATTGTCGTGTAGCGCTAGAATATTGACATTTATGGCAAATGTCATTCGCTCGAAAGATAATTTGATCTGCCGTCTGATAGTTGTTTAACATATGCTATGCAATTTCGATGGTAATTCATTATATTGCTCATAAAATAAAATATGTAGATAAGGTGACGCATTTCTGTGGCAGCCGCTTGTATACCCAAGGTAATGCGGCATTCGCAGAACACTCCGTGTCAAAACATGGCTTTCGCAACGTTCGCGCTGTCCGCTTGCATAATGTAGTTGGCCGAAGTGGGGCGGCATGGTGAAGTAACACAAGTGCGAGGAGGACACACAGTGAGAACTTCACATGTGTTGCCCTCACCTCACCCCGGAAAATATTTATACGGGGTTCTTTCTAAATACTGTGAGCCAATGCAAAAAACAATACTCGGATTTGGACATATATATTGTAACACTCGAATGAAGTGAGCCTCAAAGCTAAGCTATCAGATGAGGTACAAGGTGTCTAGCGGAGCTGCAGAAGAACGATCGTTACAGTGATGATCATAGCCACTTCTTTCTCTACACCTCGAATTCATATGATATTGAAATGAAAGTGGGTGGATGAGTATTTATGTTCTGGAACCACACATGCGGCAAAAATGGATTTATTACCTAAAGCGTAAATGTAAGTAGGGTACCATAGACCCGCTCTATATGGTGCGAATTTACAAGGGAATTTACAGCTGCAGCGTCGCTAGTGCGGCAATATGTCGTTTTGCTGCACGAGCTAAAACAATCAAAGCGATCGATTTTCACAGCTGCCGAATCTACAAAATTGCTTCCACAGGTTGAGAGGCACAGTTGGAGAAGACGAAGCAAGAAGCGACTTAAGGAGAACCAAAGGGAGATTGCGCTCAATAGACAGAACAAGTGAACAATTCTTAGATGGCGTTACCGGTTCACGAAAGAGGTGGTCACAGCCTCTCCTAAACGTTCCTTGTTTTTATGGTGGAATAGTTTAAAAATGGTGGCGCCAGTATTTGGATAAGAAGAACTTCTTGCTGGGCTAATTGATTAATAGATGCCATGATTTGAAGTGCAACAAAAACACACGGACGAAGAACATTGTAGGCGGGAAAGGCGCTAACTTCCAACTAGTTTTATTCGGCTATGTATGTGCTATATCCCTAGGAAAAAAGACGGCGAGAAAGAAGGAGCGTGCACATGTACAGATTATAACAAAACCAGATATGTCTACAGCAGTTTTTTCAGAAAAACCATTTCGCTACTATAGACCATTTGTTGTGTTAACCTTTATTACGATCAGGCCAAGCCGTATTCTTGCTTTTGCTCAGTATTCTTCTATCTTCAAACCGTGGCTCACAACCGCAGGCCCGAGAATGGGTGGGCAAATGTGCTCCATTATCTTTTCCAAAGAACAATTCATGTTCCCTGGCTCTCTCGTTGACGCACCGGCCCGTTTGGCCAATGTAAGTCCTTCCGCAAGGTAGCAGGATTTTATATACAACACCGGCTGCACAGTCGACATAGCGATTTGCGTGTTTTTTCCCACATTCCTTCTTCCTGCGTTCACGCGATATACGCGAGCACAGGCGCGCAAGTTTACACAGGGCAGAGAACGCAAGGTTGATCCTGTATCTTTCGGCAGCCTTCTTCATGTTGTGGGACACTCTGTGCATGTACGGCATGACATCCGTTTTCTGCGGACGGGAGGTATCTTTGGCCTTCTTCGCTGCTTTTACTTTTTTGAGCAACGTTTTTGCCACAGCGACAACGACAGTGCCAGGGAAACCGGCCGAGTGAAGCCTGACAACCTGATTCCCTGGCCCTGTCGTTGTCGCTGTGGCAAAAACGTTGCTCAAAAAAGGGCCCATCTCCCCGCGAGGGGGACTCGAGTAAATGCGTCGCATTGGGTGTGGGTGTATTGCGTTAACATTTAGTGTTTGGGGAGTTGGTGGTAGTGAATGCGTTGTATCAGCAGCTTCTTGACGTAGTTTGATTGAGTCAAGGATATAAGGCGCGTTCGTAGCCTTCCATTCTGTGTCGGCTTTGTGGCGCAGTGGGAAGCATCATGTACCTTGCGTTCCGCCCGCAGGGTCGTGGGATCGAAACCAGCCGCCGGTAAGTATTATTTTTTTATATAATGTAGGGGGAGGGGTGCGGACCTGTTGTTGAGGCGAGGAGGGTAGCGTGGTGCGGGAGAGAAGGAGTGGGGGAGAGGGCGCACCTGGAACGGCTGTTGCGGACGCCGAGGCACGCCGACAACTCCGGGTGACATCGTGAGTTAAAGAAATGCCTTGCATTAAAAGTAAAAGGAGCGAAGAAGGCCAAAGATACCTCCCTTCCGCAGAAAACGGATGTCATGCCTTGCATGCAGTGTCCCACAAAATGAAGAAGGTCGCCGAAAGGTACGGGATCAACCTTGCGTTCTCTGCCCCGTGTAAACTTGCGCGCCTGTGCTCGCGCATATCGGGTGAACGCAGGAAGGAGGAATGTGGGAAAAAAACCCGCAAATCGCTATGTTGACTGTGCAGCCGGTGTTGTATATAAAATCCTGCTGTATTGCGGAAGGACTTACGTTGGCCAAACGGGCCGGTGCGTCAACGAGAGATCCAGGGAACAAGAATTGTCCCTTGGAAAAGATAATGGAGCACATTTGCCCACCCATTCTCGTGCCTGAGGTTGTGAGCAACGGTTTGAAGGTAGAAGAATACTGAACAAAAGCAAGAATAGGGCTGCGAGGGAATTAGACGAAGCGTTTTATATCAGGGAGAGGGCGAATGACTGTATAAGTGATACCTCGATTGGTCTGTATAGTAGCGAAATGGTTTTTCTGAAAAAAGTGCTGTAGACATATCCGGTTTTGTTATCATCTGTGTATGTGCACGCTCCTTCTTTCTCGAAGTCTTTTTCCTAGGGATATAAGCACATGCGTAGCCGAGTAAAAGTAGTTGGAAATTAGCGCCTGCCCCGTCTACACTGTTCTTCGTCCGTTGATTGATTTGATTGTGGGGTTTAACGCGCCAACGCAACGCAGGCGATGAGGCGCGCCGTAGTGGAGGGCTCCGGATTAATTTTGACCACCTGGGGATCTTTATCGTGCGCCGAAATCTCGTACACACGGGCGTTTTTGCTTTTCGCCTCCATCAGAAAAGCGGCCGCCGCGGCCGGGAATCGAACCCGCGACCTCGTGCTCAGCAGCGCAACGCCTTAGCCACTAAGCCACCGCGGCGGGTTGTTCTTCGTCCGTGTGTTTTTGTTGCGCTTCAAGTCATGGCAGTATTTAGATAGTTGTGAATAGTTGTACCGAGACGACACAAACAGGTATCTCTATATTGTCACGAGTGCGTCTGCTATGAGACGGAGCCACGAAGACGACGACGACGAAAGGCTCCTCCACGTGGCGCGTGTAGAAGAGTTCGTGGAACGGCTCGTGCTTTGGAACGCTGATTTGGCTGATCGGCGCTTCGCGTGAGACCACGTCTTTTTGGTGGCTTTCTTTCTAGAGGCACAAGTTCGCCTAAATAAATCTCCGTTTGCCTTTGCCCCAACTTCGCCTGCTGCACTTCTTGCAACGGAACACTGGTGGAGGTGCTGGGTATGTCCAGCAGTCCTACCGGCAGCCGCTCATCTAGCCCCGTCAGTCCTCATCTCATCGACACGCCTGTCCATCGCAGCAGCCGTCGCCTTCTGGGCCTAACCCCTGAATTCGGCCTCATGCCCGGGAACGCTCAGGCACGTCAAGCTCGCGAAACGCAAACCATGGAGTCCAACAACTCACAGGTGATTTTCCAACAACCTAGGCAGCCACCCAGTTTCCATGGCGAAGTGTACGAAGACGTCGACGACTGGCTAGACCAGTACGAACGAGTCGCTTCATGCAACCTCTGGAATGCCGTCCACAAACTAAGAAACGTATACTACTCGCTAGAAGACGGCGCCCGTATATGGTTTGAGAACCATGAAGCAAGCCTTCGAACGTGGGACGACTTCCGTCACGACATTCGCGAGGCATTCCCGAACGCAGATCGTCGAGACAACGCATTGACTCTCCTTGAATCGCGCGTGCAGAAGCCAAACGAAAGTGTGGCAATGTTCGCTGAGGACATGGCGCGCCTTTTTCGCCGAGCCGACCCAGACATGTCCGAGCCGAAAAAGCTCCGGTACCTTATGCACGGCGTGAAGGAGCAGCTCTTTGCCGGACTCGTGCGAAACCCGCCACAGACTGTGCCGCAGTTTATAAAAGAAGCTACGGCCATCGAACGAGCGCTGCGGGATCGCTGCCGCCAATACAACCGAATGGACAATGCGACTTCTGCGCACGCCGCCATTGTTTCACCAGCCAACGAAAATTCGCTGCGTGACCTCGTCCGGAGCATTGTCCAAGAAGAACTGAGGAAGCTTACCACGAGTTCCTCGCAGCCAGCCATTGCTACCATCGCTGAGGTCGTCCGCGAAGAGATTCGTCAAGCGATTGTCCCACCTGAACCCAGCCACGAAGTTTTACAAGTGAGCTATGCGAATGCCCTGGGTCGTCCGTCGTCTGCACGGCCCTCTTTCCCAACGCAACGAAAGCCGCCTTCTGGGACATGGTCCCGCACTGAGCCGATCTTCCAGCCACCGATCCGCAAGACCAACGTATGGCGCACCGCAGACCAAACACCGCTATGCTACCACTGCGGTGAGGCGGGTCACGTGTACCGTCGCTGTCCGTACCGCGAGATTGGACTTGCCGGTTTTTCACCCACCGCTCGTCACCCTCCTCGTTTCGGGGAACGCCCACCTGAAATCGACGCCTATCTCGCGGCGAGGCAAGAGCAGTCTGTGAGACAGCGACCACGCTCGCCCTCGCCAGCTCGCTTGAACACTTCGTTCAATCGTCGAAGCTCTCAGGATGCGTCAAGGGGGAGGTCTCCAAGTCCCCACCGGGGAAACTAGAACCGGCAACCTCTGGAGGCAAGGTTGCTGCCGATGGAAGCTGCGAAGACCCTCCAATGTCGCCGGCGGTCGATCGGCGTACGGCGGAAGAATGCGCTGATGAAGTGGTGAGCGCCGATCTTTCTGTTTTAATCGACGGTCAGGAAGTAACTGCTCTGGTGGACACTGGCGCAGATTTTTCGATAATGAGCCAAGGACTCGCAGACAAAGCTCAGAAAAGTCAAAACGCCGTGGACTGGGCCACAGATTCGATCCGCAGGAGGCGATGTAATGACGCCGACGGGCAAGTGTACTGCGAGAATCTGTATAAGTAAGACGAATTTTGTCGGCACTTTCGTCATCCTTCCCCAGTGTTGTAAAGACCTTATCTTGGGAATGGACTTTCTGCGAGAATATCACGCCATTATTAATATCCCAGAGCGCCAAGTCACATTCTCTACCGACGTCACGGCTCGAGACCTCGATTACGAACAATGCTCGTCGACCTTGCGTATAGTAGATGAAGACGTCGTCTTGCCACCGAGGTCGTGCGCCTTGGTTTCCGTGAAGTGCGAGGGTTCCTGGTGTGGTGAAGGGATAGCTGAAGCAACAAGTGACCTTCTTTTTACCCGTGGCATCTCGATCGCGCGAGGAGTAGTGCACCTAAATGATAATTGCACCGAAGTACTTCTAACCAACTTCAGCAACGAACGCCAGCAAATCTCGAAAGGAACCGCCGTAGCACGCTTTGAGAACATTGAAGAAAACTTAGAATGTCTAGCCTTACAGGCCGAAACAGCGCCAGGTGGCGGTGAACCCTCCGTCTTCGACATATGCCCTGGTCTACCATCCACGAAGCAACAATGCCTGCTGGAGCTATTACAACAGTTTAGTGATTGCTTCTCTTCTACAACCAAGGTACGACAAACGCCCCTTACGAAGCATCGGATCATTACCATGGACGATGGGAGACCTGTTCGCCAAAACCCGTATCGTGTCTCTCCCAAGGAACGAGACGCTATAAGGGACCAGGTAAAACAAATGCTGGAGGACGATGTCATACAGCCATCGCAAAGCCCCTGGGCTTCTCCTGTTGTTCTGGTGCGGAAGAAAGATGGTAGTCTACGCTTCTGTGTCGACTACCGCAAGCTAAACCAAGTCACCAAGAAGGATGTTTACCCGCTACCGCGAATCGACGACTCCCTTGACAGACTGCGCCACGCACGGTATTTTTCGTCAATGGATCTCAGGAGTGGCTACTGGCAGATCGAGGTCGATGAGCGGGACCGGGAGAAAACTGCATTTGTGACACCGGATGGACTTTATGAATTTAAGGTTCTCCCTTTTGGTTTATGCTCAGCTCCAGCAACATTTCAACGGCTCATGGACACTGTCTTGACCGGCCTGAAATGGCAAACGTGCCTTGTGTACCTCGATGACGTTGTTGTCTTTTCCGCCACTTTCGAGGAGCACTTGGAAAGACTTTTCTTGGTCCTCCAGGCATTACGTTCCGCCGGACTCACACTCAAGCCAGAGAAGTGCCATTTCGGTTACGAGAAGCTCCGCTTTTTGGGCCACGTCGTTAGCCACGAAGGAGTACAGCCAGACCCTGACAAAATTGCAGCTGTCGCCGATTTCCCGAAACCTACGGACAAAAAAGGCGTACGCCGCTTTTTGGGACTCTGCTCGTATTACCGCCGATTTATTCCAGCCTTTTCCCACATCGCAGCCCCCTTAACCCGCCTAACCCGAGATGATACCCCATTTGTGTGGAACAAGGAACAGCAAACAGCATTTAATGAGCTGAAGCAGCGCATGCAAACACCGCCGGTTTTGGCCCATTTTGACGAAGACGCAGCGACCAGCATCCACACGGACGCAAGCAATATCGGATTAGGAGCAGTTTTAGTACAAAAGCAGGATGGTGCCGAAAAGGTTCTTGCTTTCGCAAGCAGGACGCTCTCCCATGCGGAGTCGAACTACTCGGCAACTGAAAAAGAATGCCTTGCGGTTGTATGGGCGGTGTTGAAATTTCGGCCTTACCTGTATGGACGGCCGTTTCAAGTCGTAAGCGACCATCATTCACTATGCTGGTTGACGAGCCTTAGAAACCCTTCGGGGCGCCTCGCGCGCTGGAGCCTGAGGCTCCAAGAATTCGACATAACCGTCGTTTATAAATCTGGGCGACAGCACTCCGATGCGGACTGTCTCTCCCGAGCTCCAGTAACGCCTGCAGACGATGAAGAATACGACATTCCGTTCTTAGGAGCTGTGAACACGACCACCATGTCCCAGAAGCAGCGCGAAGACCTAGAATTGCGGCCACTCATCGACTTTTTGGAGGGACAGACAAGTAGTGTTCCAAAAGCCTTCACAAGAGGGTTGTCATCCTTCTCGTTGCGGAACAATGTGCTCTTTAAGAGGAACTTCACCCCTAATGGCAATACTCACCTCCTAGTCGTCCCCGCAACGCTACGCAATGAAATATTACAAGCGTGTCATGACGAACCCACCGCGGGTCATCTGGGCTTCACTCGCACGTTGGCCAGAATCCAGGAGAAATATTATTGGCCAAGGCTTTCCCTCACCGTTAAACATTATGTCCGGACGTGCCGTGATTGTCAACGACGGAAACCGCCACCGGGACGACCAGCCGGTTTGCTTCAACCAGTTCAGATTCCTGAAAAACCTTTTGAACAAGTTGGAATGGACCTTTTGGGACCTTTCCCACTTTCATCTTCCGGGAACAAATTCGTAGTCGTTGCAACCGACTATCTCACCCGCTACGCCGAGACAAGGCCCTTACAACGAGGAACAGCTGCAGAAGTGGCCCACTTCTTCCTCGAGAACATCGTGCTCAGACACGGCGCTCCATCGATCGTAATCACAGACCGCGGAACAGCCTTCACGGCGCAGCTCATGGAAGCTGTCATGACGCTCAGCGGGACTTCCCATAGGAAGACAACCGCATACCATCCGCAAACCAACGGTTTGACCGAGCGCATGAACAAGACAATCGCGGACATGCTCTGCATGTATGTAGATGTCGAGCATAAAACCTGGGATACCATTCTGCCGTACGTAACTTTCGGATACAACACGGCGCGACAGGAGACGACCCGAATGTCACCCTTCAAGTTACTCTACGGTCGCGAAGTGTCGACCATGTTGGACGCTATGCTACCACATGCCGACAGCGACGACCATGTCGACACGGAAGAGTTTACACGGCGAGCGGAAGAGGCACGGCAACTTGCTCGCGTGCGCACAAGCAATCAGCAACGCCATGACGCCAACCGCTACAATCTCCGCCACAGGCACGCGGACTTCCAACATGGCGACCATGTGTGGGTGTTGAGTCCTGTTCGTCGCCGCGGGCTCTCAGAAAAGTTGCTTAGACGATACTTTGGACCATACAAAGTTCTGCGTCGGCTGAGTGACGTTACGTATGAAGTTATCCCGGTCAGCACTGTACCCGCAGGACGTCGTAAACTTCAGCCTGAAACCGTTCACGTGGTGCGCATGAAACCCTACTATTCAAGATGAGCCGACGTTCACGCCGCCACACTCCGGGACTGTGCCCATTTTCTACCATTTTGTACGGGTAGCTACTACCCTGAGCATCGGGACGATGCCCTTTAGAGAGGGGGGCAAATGTCACGAGTGCGTCTGCTATGAGACGGAGCCACGAAGACGACGACGACGAAAGGCTCCTCCACGTGGCGCGTGTAGAAGAGTTCGTGGAACGGCTCGTGCTTTGGAACGCTGATTTGGCTGATCGGCGCTTCGCCTGAGACCACGTCTTTTTGGTGGCTTTCTTTCTAGAGGCACAAGTTCGCCTAAATAAATCTCCGTTTGCCTTTGCCCCAACTTCGCCTGCTGCACTTCTTGCAACGGAACAATATTGAGATACATGCATGTCGAGTTATTCATTGCACTCTTAAGGAGCAGAAAAAAGTATAGTGCTGTCACGTTAAAAGAGTAACCCTGCGAAAGGTCTTGCAGGGCGCATCATGGCGCTGTTGCGGCGCGTATTCCTTAGGAAAGGGTGACGTCGCCACGAGTATTCTTGGTGACAGTCATCCTGGACGGCGCATCACGTGACTGTGGGGTTACCCGTTCCGTCGGTGGCTTGTAACATACTCTCTAGACCATGAAGTCGTTTATAACAAAGTTCACTACAAGAAGGTCTGAAACTGCAATCAGGTGCCGTTATGGGACCGCTGGAAAAGGTGACATTTTTACTTCACCTGCCTTTCAAATTCCTGTGCTTCGTGATTGACAACTGTTTTCCCGACGGTAGCTCGAGTTTCTTTTCCCCCTAGTAGTACCACCTTCCCTCTCTACTACTTTGGAGTAAGCACTGCTTGCTTTCTTGAGGCGCTGTGGGTTGCTTTTTTTCAGGCTTGTAATTCGCGGCAAAGAGCCATACAAAAAATAGCTCTGAACAGACGTATTGAACGTAGTAGAGTCGGATCGAATTGAGCAAACTTCGACTGAGTCTATACTGGTGGAGGAGGAGCGCAAGAAACCAGGGTTGGGAGGAGAAAAGGGTGTTTTACAGGCAGAAATGGCAGAAGACTACTGTCTTTCAATGAAATTTGCAGCAAAGAACCGAGATATTGGGCCTTTTTTATTATTTCAATTAAAAATTCAATTTTTGGCGGTCTAACGCGCCCAGCTGTGCACCTCGGCCACGAGGGTTCTTGATTAGTTTTGAGTTCCTGGGCACTTTACGAGCGACGAAATCTCGGCATACGATCGTCTCTTTTTTTCTACTCCATATGAAAAGCAGAGATCGCGAACGGGACCAAACCCGCGTCCTCGGGCTCAGCCGCATAACTGAGCCACTGCAGCGGGTGGTATTTTCAGTTACTGCTGTAACACTGACAGGGGATGTAAAACGGCTTCCGAAGTGCGCTCGTTCCTCATGTGTCTATTTGTTCACTACAATAAAAACGTAAAGCACCATACATGTGTTTACCATCCTGGTACAATATTGTGTTGGTACTACATACGTTGCTCAACATGGCATATCAGGCACAAGTACAAAGTAGCAATAAAGAACCAAACAAATGAATATCTGAATTTATATAAAAGGCAAAAGCGTTATTTCGAATTGCAAGGAGATGCCACCGCAGTAGAGTTGTAAGTTTCCAACAAATAGTGAAGGGCGTGAAAAAAAATTTATTTTCTTGTTTTTATAACGATATTGAAAATATAAAAAACATGATACTAAACATATCAAAAGCTCGGCATGCTTTTAAGGGGCTGCTGAAGAGCTTTTCACAACATTTGTTGCTGGCATTCCTTTCTAGTTGTCTTGACGCTGAATGAAGAAAAGGTGTTTATTTCTTGGTGAAATACACCCAAACAGCCTTTCTTTTCGCGACAGCAAACGACCACTCCCCATTGTGGGGTCAGAGCACTGGCTGCCTTTCGCGATCGGGGCCCGGTAGATAACGTCCTATTCGGAACCCCTGGAGCTGCATCGACCACTCAGCCTGAAGATCTCACTCTATTCAAATTCAGAAACGGGTCAGAAAGTGCCTAGAAAAATTGAAGACGCACAAAATCTTTCCTTAGAATAGGGCAGGTTGAAGGAAGCACAAACGGAACCAGTCTGCTCACGGCGAATTTAAAAAAGAGTTTTCCCGGAACGACTCATGGCCGGCTTTGGATTTTGCGATTCGGGGATCTTGTGCAGATATGGGATTGTCGCTTTCACTACCAGAGCTAACACACATTTCTAGCACAATTTTCAACACCCCATCAGCTCCTTTCTCGCCTGTGCAACTTTCTTTTTACATTCGGGAGGGCGGTAACAAGCTCTAGGGCATCACTTTGACTTCTAACCTAATCTATGATTGACGTTGCTATCTCATTACTACAAGATGGAAGCACTATTTCAATTGTCCATTGTAATTGCTGTCATGGAGTCATTTATTTTGATACCATAAAAGCCCTAGTGGCATCTCTTTGGTTTTAACCAAATCGAAGACTCACGTGACTAGCTCGTGACTATAACCAGGATGCAATTTCTAACTTGTCTGATGTGATTGCCCTAGTCAAGACCTTTAATTTGATACATCCCAAGCCGAGTGGCATCGATTTGACTTTTAACCCAATCTATGACTCACGTGACTATCTCATGCCTATAGCCAGTAATCAATATTTATGTGATCTACGTGATTCCCCTAATCGATACCTTTAATCTCATGAATATAACCAAGAAGCGATTTTTAATTTGCCCTTCATGATTTCCTTCATCAAGACCTTTATTTTAATACCCCACAAGCATTACTGGCATCACTTTCACTACTAACCGAATTTTTGACTCACGTGATTATCTCATGACTATTACCAGGAAGCAATTTTTAATTTTTCGCACGTTATTCACCTC
Organism: Haemaphysalis longicornis; assembly: GCA_013339765.2. Taxonomy (NCBI): domain Eukaryota; kingdom Metazoa; phylum Arthropoda; class Arachnida; order Ixodida; family Ixodidae; genus Haemaphysalis; species Haemaphysalis longicornis. The sequence continues at coordinate 175,907,682 of CM023453.1, forward strand.
ATCGAGACCTTTAATGTGTTACCTCACAAGCCCTAGTGACAACGTTTTGATTTTAACCCAATGTATGACCGTATGACTATGTCATGACTATAACCAAGGAGCGAGTTTTAGTTTGTCTCCCATGATTCCCCTCAATGAGACCTTTATTTGATGCTTCACAAGCCCTTGTTGCATCATTTTGACTTTTACCCATTCTATGACTCATGTAACTATCTCATGACTATTACCAGGAAGCAATTTTTAATGTCTCTTTATGATTCCCATCATCGATACCTATAATTTGATACCCCACAAGACCTACTAGCATCACTTTCATTGCTAACCCAATTTATGACTCACGTGATTATCTCATAACTATTACCAGGAACCAATTTTGAATTTCTCCCACATGATTCCCCACAAAGAGGCCCTTATTTGATGCCCCACGAGCCCTAGTGGCATCACTTTGAATTTTAAGCCAATCTATGACTCACGTGACTGTCTCATGAATATAACCAAGAAGCAATTTTTAATTTGTCCCCCATGATTCCCCTTGTCGAGACCATTAATTTGATACCCCACAAGCCCGACTGCCATCAATTTCGCAGCTAACCCAGTCTATGACTCACGTAACTATCTCATGACTATTACCAGGAAGCAATTTTTAATTCGTCTTTATGATTCCCCTCATCGATACCTTTAATATGATACCCCACAAGACCTACTAGCATCACTTTCGCTGCTAACCCAATCTATGACTCACGTGATTATTTCATGACTATTACCAGGAAGCAATTTTAAATTTCTCGCACGTCATTCCCCTCATCGGGACCTTTATTTGATACCTCACAAGCCCTAGTGACATTAATTGACTTTTAATACAATCGATGATTGACGTGAATACCTCATGATTATAACCGATTTTTACATTGTCCCTCACGATTCCCGTCAACGAGACCTTTAATTTGATGGCTCACAAGTCCTAGTGGCATCAATTTGACATAACTGAATCCATGACTCACGTGGCTATCTAAAAACAATTTTTAATTTGTCCCCCCTGACTCCCCTCATCAAGAACTTTAATTTGATTTCTTAAAACCGTACTGGTATCACTTTCACTGCTAACACAATGTACAACTCACGTGGTGTGGTTATCTCATTACTATAACCATTAAGCAATTTTTAATTTTTCCCGCAAGATTCCCCCATCGAGGCCTTCAATTTGATAACTCACAAGCCCTAGTGACATCATTGTGACTTCAACACAACCTATAACTCCATGACCATCTCAAGACTATAATGCGGAAGCGAGTTTTAATTTGTTCCCTATGGTTCCCGTCAACGAGACCTTTAAGTTAATAGAGAGTTATAGCAGATCGGAAAAACGGTTCCGGTACGGTACACGGTAGCCGCTATGGGACCGTACCGGGAAGGCTCGTTTTTAGAGTTATAGCAGACCGTAACTACCGGCCATGCTACCGTGACTGGGAGCGACTTGTCTTGTACGTCGTTTGGCAATTTTTCGTGAGTCTGGGGCGCTTCCTGTGCTGAAATATTAGTTTTCAGTTTTCAAAAGCGCTAAAGACAGTATTAGAAAAAAAAAAAAAAAAAAAAAACATCCAACTCCCCTACGGAGATTCGAACTGCGACTGCGTGAACATGGAGCGGCATTTTAACTCTACGCCATTTCAATAGATGGCGCCAGTAGGTCAAGCTCAGTACATACGGCTGGCTGTTTCTAGTTTTTCGTTGTATTTGAGAGTCCCTCGCACTGAAAACGCCTGTTCCTCACTCGCCGATTTGTAGACGGGCCCCATGTTGCTGTTAATACTAGTTAAGTAGCCGTATCGCCTTTATTTAACCTAAAAGAAGCTATCGGACATGCGTCGTTCGACGACAGAAGCCACGGCAGTTGGGCCGGGACCGTGTTTCGCTTAATTTTTCTGCTTGAGCTGTCAGAATCGCGTGGATTTCACTTGCTGCAAACTCATTTTTCTTAAACGATCTCATATTTACAATCCGTTCGACTAGGCGTGAGCCAATCGTACGTATCCTAAACTCTTCCAAAGCGGCCGCCCGTTTCCTAACGACGGACACGGTATGTCTCGGTACCGCGCGGCCAAGTCGCTCCGGTATACGGTACGGTTCTGCGCATGCGCGGTGGCGTCCAGACGGTAGACGTTACCGTACCGGAACCGTTTTTCCGATCTGCTATAACTCTCTAATGCCTCAGAAGCCCCCGCACGGGGCACCTTGAGCAATCTTGGAGACGGTACTGGCGATACCGCGGACCGCGAAACACATTTCGACAACTATTTCAACAACTTCGGGTTTTGCCTCTAACTCAAATTTATCGGTACAGCCTCGGTATCTTATTTTTCAAAAGTCTTAATCGCAAACTCGTATTAGAGGCTTTCTCGGTTCGGATGATTACTAATACGAATAACACGCGTTTTTCGAGTCAAAACAATTTCTTGCTTCCTAAGATTCGAACTAATTATGGTAAGCATACAATACTGTTTTAAGCAATATCTTTTTGGAATTCTTTACCCAGCTATATTAAAACAAATTCTTTCTATAAGTTCAAAACTGTACTTAGGAACTACCTGCTTGACATTTAAATTTCTTGTGGTATATTAATGTTCCATTTTTTATTGTATCTTCGTTGTTTATATTTTGCTTGAAACCTACTACTTGTTATAACTGTATCTAAGTTCTATTTAGTTTTATATTTTGTCTCTGAAAACATAGTTATGTATTGTTCAATAGTTCTGTATAGTTTTATAGTTTGGCTTTATATATGTAGTTCTTTATGGTTCAATACTTCTGTATACCTTTTAATTTTTTTTTAACGTCGCTCGTAATATTTTGTGTATCGTCATCGGAGGTCCCGCGTACGGCTTCGGTCTTGGGACCTCCGTCTGTATTACAACCCATATGTAAATATGTATACATCCCTGAATAAAAATTGAATTGAATTGAATTGAATTGACCTTCTCGAAGGTTTAAAGGATCAGGGCGTCACAGCTGTGCGGCGCATCACGATGCGCAGGGATGACAAGATAATCCCCACCAAACACATCATCCTGACCTTTGACCCCTTCGCACTTCCACAAATATAAATGCAGGCTTCATCCGATGCTCCATTCGCCCTTAATTTCCGAACCCGCGCCGCTGCTTAAAGTGCCAGCGGTTCGGGCACGGTACAAACTCTTGCCCTGGCCGAACGAATTGTGCAAAATGCGCCGCGTACGATCACCCCAGCGACAACTGCCCTTCCGACACCCTCACGTGTGTGAACTGCGGGGGGCCGCATGCAGCGTACTTCTGCAAATGTGAAAAATTTTAAACAGAGAAAAAGATCATCAACATCAAGATAATCGAGAACATCACCTCCCCAGAGGCGCGAAAGACGTTCGCCTCTTTCCCCCTGGGGAGGTACGCCGACGCAGCTCGCCGGGGGGGAGCGGCGTCTGGTGTCCACAGGGACCCATTACAGAGAGTCGGACCTGGTCCCACCACCGCCCCCCTCAGGGTTGCCTCACACAGCCCAACCCGGCACCACGCCGCTTGCTGAGGCAGCAGCGGTTGTGGTGCAAACCACTTCTGTTGGGACCGGTGCCGCTCCCGCCTGTGCCTCCCCGTCCTCCAGTGCGTTGGAGGTTACCGAGGTGATGGACACCGCGGGCCCCGCATCGGCTCCCACCACCACCGTACCACCCGTGCCCCTTTTGGCGTCCCCGACGGCCGCGGAGGTGGCGGCTCAAACGAAGGGCTCCCGAAGGGGGGCCCATTCCAGGGGGCCCGGTCCGTCGGGCAACCCTCGGACATCCGATGACGAGATGGATGTCGGGCCGTTCCTGCCTGCAACGCAGCGCAAGGAGCGGCCTCCGACGCCCAAGCCAGCAGCAGAAAGGCCCAAAAAGCCAAATCCTAGAGTAACAGCCCCGAAAGACACATGAACACACATATACACAGACTTCAGTAGCTTCTAAATCTCCATATTGGGAAGAGAAAATATTACTCAATGGAACTGTAGAGGCCTCATTAAAAATTTTGATGATGTTCTAGAGATATTGCATTCGAACCAGCCAAGTGTGATTTGTCTTCAGGAGACGCATTTGAATCCCAATTACACAAATTTCTTAAATAGGTACATGGTATTCAGAAAGGACAGGGTTGGCTGCACACACTCTTCGGGCGGTGTAGCCATAATAGCCCGAAATCCCTAGCATGCCACCCTATCACTCTCAACACCGTCCTTGAGGCTGTAGCCATACGCACAATAATTTTTAATAGGTTGATAACGGTATGCTCAATTTACATTCGTCCTGATTATGCACTTTGCAGCTCTGACTTCGAGGGGCTGGTCGACCAGCTGCCCGAACGGTACATCTTAACAGGCGACCTTAATGCACACAACTCTCTTTGGGGCTCCTCCAGAACGGATGCCTGAGGTCGCGTGACAGAGAAATTTCTTACATCTTCACGAGCATGCCTTTTCAACAAAAAAAATTCCCTCGCACTTCCCCGAGGGGACATTGTGTAAGTGCGAATGCACGGTTGTTGATTGCGCGATTACGGTGGATATCGTGATCTTAATGAGTAGTCGAGAGATTACACACACGCACACAACTGTAATGTTCGCGAAAGAGAGATCACACACACACAACACACCTACAAAGAAAGAAAGATGCATTTATTCACCGACACCTATTTGTGTTGTCGTTGTACTTGATTGCTAGAGCGGATCTTAGCTTTGAAATTTCGTGTCAGTACTCCTTTAAGCGGGTGCATTAGCCCTTCTGACGCTCGATTCCTGGCCAATCCCCCACGTGGGTATGTGCCATGTCAGCGGCCAGGCAGCGCGCGCCCATCTCCCCCCGTTGCCAAGGAAGACGAGGAGATTCCTGGCCAATCCCCCACGTGGGTATGTGCCATGTCAGCGGCCAGGCAGCGCGCGCCCATCTCCCCCTGTTGCCAAGGAAGACAATGAGCGCGCGCACCCGCAGCTGTTGCTATGCGGACGGTGGCGGAATGCGGACGGCGGCGGACGCTTCAGGCTCGCTTAAGAAGTGCATTCGCACTTAAAAGCAGCCTACATACCATAACTTAGGACATACTACATACTCACATCTCGACTTGGCTATTGGTTCTGCAATTCTCTTTCCATGTCTTGAGTGGGGCGTGGGCACTGACCCATATGGTAGTGACCATTTACCCACGTCCCCAACATAAATAGGTAAAGGCCCATGCAGTCCATATTCTCATAACAGGTTTAATGAATCAAAAGCAAACTAGAGTATATTCACAGAAACATCTAAACTACACCACACAACCATAGAACACCTACACGTGGAGGAAGCATTCCAACTCATCACGGCACACATCCGCGACGCTGCCGAAAAGTCCATTCCCCACGCCTCCAGCGCTCCGCGCAACCAAAGGAGGCCGTGGTAGAATGAGGACTGTAGGCGGGCGCGAGAGGCCCAGAACAAGGCATGGGGTGTCCTTCGCCGGTACCCAACATCAGATAATCTCATTTCGTTTAAACGGGCCAAGGCTTTTGGGAAGCGAGTGCGCCGTGAGGCGAAAAAGGAGAGTTGGCGCACCTTCCTCACTTCCATCAACTCATACACTGACACACGGAAAGTATGGACACGTATACGCAAACTCAAAGGACAACAGACACACAGCCTGCCTCTGGTCAGTACAACAGGGGACACTCTGGAAGAACAGGCTGACACACTGGCACAACACTTCCAACACGTGTCCAGTTCAGCACACTACACGAACACTTTTTTGAAACATAAAGCATCTTGCGAAAAGAAGCCCCTAAACGACAACAACAAATCACAGACTTCTTACAACTCCCTGTTTTCACTACATGAGCTGAGGGCTGCTCTGAGCACGTTTAAACCCTCAGCTCCAGGCCCAGACAACATTACATACACAATGATACAACACCTACACGCAGACACACTTGAAGCACTTCTACACCTATATAATAAAATATGGCTTTCGGGGCACATTCCACAGTCTTGGAGGGAGGCCATTGTAGGTTTCTTTCTTGAAGGAGGGAAAAGACCCGTCATCCCCCTCAAGTTACCGTCCAATAGCCCTGACGAGCTGCCTGGGCAAGCTCTTCGAGAAGATGATCAATCGCAGGCTCGTGTACTTCCTCGAGTACAATGATCTTCTTGAGAGCTGCCAGGCAGGCTTTAGGGTGGGGCGATCGACAAACGATCAACTCGTTGCACTTGACTCATACATCAAGGAGGCCTTCGTGCATAAGCAGCACTGTTTAACTGTCTTTTTCGATCTCGAGAAGGCCTGTGACACCGCTTGGCGTTATGGGATCCTTAGTGACCTCAGATCATTCGGTGTTTCGGGTAATATGTTGAACACCCTTGTAAGTTATTTGTCGGAGAGAATGTTCAGAGTAAGAGTTGGTTGTGCACTTTCAAAGGTTCACGTCCAAGAAAATGGCGTGCCGCAAGGTGGCGTGTTGAGTTGCACTCTCTTTATAGTAAAGATGAACTCTCTTGGAAAGGCACTGCCACCAACAATCTCTTATTCTATGTATGTAGACGACGTGCAAATATCTTTTAAATCATGTAATATGTCAATATGCGAACGTCAAGTCCAGCTTGGTGTCAAGAAGCTGTCTGGCTAGGCAGACAAGAATGGGTTTACGTTGAATCCTGCAAAAAGCTCCTGCGTTGTGTTCCCCAGGAAGCGCGGGGTCCATCCGGACCCCAACATTACTCTGAATGGCGTGTCGCTTCCTGTGAACAAGGAGCACAAGTTCTTAGGTGTTGTGTTTGACCAGAAACCCTCATTCATTCCACACATCAAGGAACTTAAACATAAATGTCTCAAAACAATGAATATACTTAAGGTTCTCTCCACCAATGGTATGGTTCCGACAAAGAACTCCTACTACGGCTCTATACTGCTTTGGTTGGGTCTCGTTTAGACTATGGCAGGGTGGTATATGGGTGGGTGACTAAAACAGCGTTGCGAATGATTGACCCAGTGCTACACTTGGGGCTATGGCTTGCGTCGGGTGCTTTTCGCACTAGCCCTGTCGAGAGTCTGTCTGCCGAGTGTAATAAGTGGAGCCTTGAGAACCAACAGACGTACGTGGACTTACTTTATGCTTTTAAAATTTCATCGCTGAATAACCATCCTTTTTATCCTGTCTTTAACGACACATCCACATCTGTGCTTTTTGTAAATCGCCCATCTGTTCCACTGCCCTTTTCACTTAGAGTGAAAGAGCGAGCCTCGGACCTGAGCGCTTCGTTTTTAGATGTGTACAGATCATCCTTTTTAGACATTTTACCTCCTTGAAAAGTTCGTCCTGTGTCCTCCGACCTTTCTTTTATGAAACTTGACAAAAATCGGGTTCCGCGAGCTGCAATACTGCAGCACTTTCTTTCTTTGCAATTTAAATACCCACTTGCAGAATTCTACAGTGACGCTTCTAACACCTTTACTATGGTGTCGTGCGCTGCTCATGGTCCGAATTTCAATGCAGCCAGAACCATGAGGTGCAGCAACAATTTTTTCAGAAGAAGCGTATGGAATTTTACTTATTGTACGACACATTCTTGAAAATCCAGATTCCCAATTCCATCATCTATACAGATTCTTTGAATGTTGTTCGCGCACTGGCATCGCACAAGCCCTCCAAAAACCACATAGTTAATCTTGTATTCAACACGATTATGTCCGTGTATGCACAAAAGCATAAACTGCTCCTCTGCTGGGTCCCAGGACACGCAGGAATCGCTGGGAACGAGTTCGCAGACGAGAGTGCCGCTACTGCTGCACTCAGGAACACTATAGACATCACAACAATACCCTACACAGACCTCAAGCCACACATAAGACAACACCCGCGCAGAACATGGCAAACACACTGTGATGAACAGACAGACAACAAACTACATGTAATAAAGCCACACTTGGGATGGTACACAGCTGACTCAAACAACAGACACACATAAGACGCCTTGGCTAGGCTGCGGATAGGGCACACCCATGGAACGCACTCGTATCTGCTAACGGGATCTTTCTAGACCCCAGTGCAGCAGGCTCGGAGAGGCCCTATCCTTGGTGCACATACTAATCACATGCAAGGTACTTCACATAACACGACACAAACACTTCAGAGAACTCTACAGACAACATATCCCACTACATCCATCGCTGTTTATAGGTGACGATGCCATAGTTTCCGTGAAACGTGTGTTTGAGTATTTGTCAGACGTAAAGTTTTAAACCTCATTTCCTATCACGCATAATCAAATCTGGCCCTATACACCAGCCATCACCATTGCCGTTAATTGATTTTATGGTTGTTCTGGCTTTAGTAGCCCCTATTTTTTTAAAATACTTTTATTTGGCGCTCTTTGCCCCAGCTGGCCTTGCGCCAAAAAAACTCCAACCATCATCAACATTATTGCCTCACAAGCCCTAATGGCATCACATTGACTTTTAACCACTTTTAACCCAATCTATGACTCACGCGACTATCTCATGAATATAATCAAGAAGCGATTTTTAATTTGTGCCCCTTTATTTCCCTCATCGAGACCTTTAATTTGATACTCCACATGCCCGACTGGCATCACTTTCACTGCTAACCCAATCTATAACTCGCGTTATTATTTCATGACTGTTGGCAGGAAGCAATTTTTAATTTCTCGCACGTGATTCCCCTCATCGAGGCGTTTATTTTGATACCTCACAAGCCCTAGTGACATCACTTTGATTTTTAACCCAATCTGTGACTCCATGACTATATATGACTATAACAAGGAAAGGAGATTTAAGTTGTCCCCCCTGATTCCCCTCAACAAGACCTTTAATTTGATGCCTCACAAGCCCTATTGGCATCACTTTGACTTTACACCCAATCTATGACACATTACTATCACATGATTGAAACCTGGAAGCGATTTTTAATGTGTCCCCATAATTCCCCTCATCGAGACCGTTAATTTGATACTCCATAAGCACTACAGGCATACATTTCACTGCAAACTCAATCTATGACTCACGTGATTATCTCATGACCATGACCAGGAACCAATTTTTAATTTCCCCTACGTAATTCCCCTTATGGAGACCTGTAATTTGATGCCTCACAAGCCCTAGTGACTTTTTGACTTTTACCCAATCAAGTGGCTAACTCAAGATCATTACCAGGAAGTGATTTTTCTTTGTCCCCTTGATTCCCCTCATCGAGACATTTTATTTTACACTTCACAAGCCGTACTGGCATCTCCCACTTCTAACACAATTTACGACTCACGTGATTATCTCATGACTACTACCAGGAAGAAATTTTTAATTACTGTGACGTGATTCCCCTCATCGAGGCCTTTAATTTGATACCTCACGAGCCATACTGACATCACTTTCACTTTTAACCCAATCAATGACTCGCGTGACTATCTCGTCATTATAACCAGGAAACGATTTGGAATTTTTCTGCCATGATTCCCCTCATCGAGACCTTTAATTTGCTACCTCAGAAGCCCTACTGGCATCACTTGACGTTAACCTAATATATGACTGTCGTGATTATCTCATGACTACTACCAGGAAGCAATTTTAAATTTCTCCCACGTGATTCCCCTCATCGAGACCTTAGTTTGATACCTCACAAGCCCTATTGGCATCACTTCAACTTTACCCCAATCTATGGCTCTTAACCCAATGTACGCCTCCCGTGACTATCTCATGATTATAACTAGGAAGCTATTTTTTATTTGTCCCCCTGACTACCCTCATCGAGACCTTTAATTAGATGCCTCACAAGCCCTACTGGCTTCACTTTCACTGCAAACACAATCTATGACTCACGTGGTTATCTCATGACTATTACCAGCAAGCAATTTTTAATTTCTCCCACATCATTGCCCTCATTGAGGCCTTTAATTTGATACCTCACAAGCCCTAGTCACATTACTTCGACTTTTAACCCAATCTATGACTCACGTGACTATTTCATAATTATATCCAGGAACCGATTTTTAATTTATCCCCCATGATTCCCCTCACGGAGACCTTTATACCTCACGGTCCATGTGAACATTACTTTCACTGGTATCCCAATGTATGACTCACATGAGTATCTCATGACTGTTAGTACTAAGCAATTTGTATTTTTTTCTCTCGTGATTACCCTTATCGAAACCTTTAATTTGATACCTCCAAGCCCTCGTGACATCACTCTAACTTTGAACCCTATCTGACTAATCAATTATTAACTAATTACCCTAAATTAGGTAATTAACGTTCGGGCCCTACCGCCTCGCGAAAAACTCGCGGCATGCAAAGACAGTACTCGCGCGCGTAAACAAAAATTTGCCGCGTACCTGCTCCTTTCGTTGCAAATGTCGTCAAAAGACAATAGTCATTGCAGACATATGCCCAGGAAATGCCCCCTTTTCTTTCCCGCTCACCTTTCATGCTGTTCCGTACCGTCGCGCTCATCCCAAGGTCAACACACTATAGGTTTGCGCAAGGCGATTTGAATTTACCGCGTTCCATGCTACAGGCCGGGATCCTCGATGCCAGCACTGCATTACGGCGGAGACCCGCGTGAATGAGGGGGTGACTCAAAGGGTTTTAAAAACCGCGTGGCCGTCCTCCACTTGCGTTCCAAGCAGAACGTGCACCTAGCTAGTGGAACCTTTCTTGCTGCTGCCGCGTGATTTTTCATACTCCGCCAGAAGGCGGTGGTTTTCTGCAGTAGATGTAGAATATAATTTCTATCGAAAAACCAAGCATCCATGAATTTATAATAAAGGAACGCTGTAAATATCCCCTTTCTACTAATTTTCTGCCTTTTATTTGCGTAATGTCTTGTTCTTGTTCAAGAAAGTTGACAAGTTAAAAATATAAACCGGGCTTAGACGTTTACATTTGGCTGTGAGTATATAAGACTATTGCGCAATATAAATATTACTTTGGCCGGGCGGCTGAATGGAGTCACCGACAGACAGAGGGACAGATAGACAGACATACAGACTGATCAAAATTTCTGGGTTTAAGTAGCCCAAGAAAACTATCGTCGTTAAAAACGTGCCGCAGCTGTGGGCATCTCGCCCCACAGCTGCGGCGCGTTGTCTTTTTAAAATGCAGGCATTTTTTTAACTCACGAGGTCACCCGTTCTTGGCGTCCGTAGTTGTCCGCATCGCTCGACTCGACATGCCCGGCTCAGACGTTTCGCTATCGGCGCGATCAACATTCGATAGCGCGCCCAGGCACATTTCGAGGACACTCTCTCCCCTCTCTCGGACTCAACGTGTGCCGAGGCTGCCAATTTTACTGCTGACGAGCGCTCTCTCGTCAGCAGTTGCCACAAGTGCAACAATATTACCGTAACGCACACTACTTAACGTCGTGCGCCCCCGGAAATGCTCTGCATTTGATCGTGCCCCTCGCGAGGGGGATGTTTCTCTGCGTCGCCATGCGAACAGTTTGCCACGCTTTAGTTTCAGTTCCGTATCTCCCCGCCGCGGCCGTGGAGAGAAGGCGGCCCGCCGCGACTCTCGCCACAGCGGCGCTGCGGTTGCGAGCTGCGCTAGGAAAGCGAGCGTCGTCTGCTGGCGGGGAGCGCAATGCGTTACGCTCGGCATCTACGGTATTCGCCACTTCTGGCGGCGCACTGAAAAAGAAATAACTTTATGCGGAGTGGTGTTGGCTTTGAGCTTTGAGGTGGATGTGTCGTGGTGCTTTCATTTTTTTGTCCACAACTTCCGTTTTCCGCCACGATGGCAAAAAAATGGCGCTAGTGTCGTGCGGCAAACTACAAGTTCCGGTCCCTATTGGCGGTGAGATGTTTCAGTGGCGCCCCCTGTCTCTGACGTTAGCGTAGATACTCGCTCCACTGTCGTCTGCTACATTCGCGCCGCGGCTGCGCTAGCTCCACGGTCGTCGCTTGTGACTGGCAGCAGTGCCTGTGCTAGAAAACGCCCAAGTTGATGCCTTAGCGCTTTAAAAAGCGCATTCCCAGCCAGCTTCTGACACCTGTGAATAATTTCAAACTGTACGACCGCAAGTTTACAACAGACGAGGATAGTGAGAACGGCTTTCTTAGAGCACTGCTCAGACGATCGTGTTGACCTCGTCCTTTCTAGCGTATTTGAGAGTTTCACTGCTGAGAGATCCCCGATAAGTATTCAAAAGGCGTAGGCTGCCCTAAACTATTTTTCAAATGCTCCTATGAAGACTATACGGTCTAATGCTGGGCACCAAGCAACCGGTCGCACAGCAGGAAATAAAACGGCTTTCCTCTATTTATTTCGTTGCTAACTGGTACCAGATGAATGTTTTTTTGTGCCCAACGCATTCATTTTCCTGCACCGCCAGAAAACGCCATAGGAGGTTCGGCTATGCTTGCGAGGCTCACAAAGTTTGTTTGGGTATTTTCTTGAGGCTGTAAGGCATACAATACCATCTTCAGAAACCGGCTTTCAATATGGCTGTGTACAAGAGTACATACGGACAGCGTGCATTGTTTATGCACATACAAATGCTATGAGACGGTTTGTGCTACGCCACCACAAAACGGCACAGTCAACGTTGTCTAGAGTACTCGAAGGCTGCTTTTATGCCCGGAATTTCTATCGCAATCATCGTTATCAGAACGAACTGAATCTCAACCCGAACAGTTATCACGTGATTAAGGTGTTGAAGGCTTTCTATACCTGCTAACGAACGCAATAAATAGTGTAAGCGTCTATTTACGCTACTACGCAATTCGAAACCGACGAATACCTCCAAGCGGCTCTTTATTGTTTTTTAACCCCTTCAGGCGCAAAAAACAAATCCTGGCCTACTTGGGATGACGTTCGATGATTTGAAGAAAATTACTCTTACTCTCTTGTCCTGGACTAAGGAGCCCGCCCAACTAACCAGCTCAATTTTACTGTAAATGAAGTTTTCTCGTCTTCCTTCCTCTCCTTCTCTTGAGTGCAGGTTTATCATAACGCCTATTTCAATACTGGGAAGATATGGCTTTGGGAAATGTACAGAAATATCACTCTAAGTCTGAACAAGCATAGTGTTACTGGACTTTTACCATACAGGTGACTAGTTTTCTTTAATAAGGCCCCATACCGGTTAGAATCCTGGTAGAAAACCAGCGCGCGCATATACACAGAATAGGTTATTTGGAAATCAACCTACATTTTTTGCGCCCCATAGTGCATGTCGGCCCACTTTCGTGCCGAGACAACGTAAGGACGTGATAAAGTACTTTCAAACGTTAGGCAAAATTTCTAAACCTGTTTTATCTTACATACGATTCGCTGGAATCGTAATACCTTCTGACAAGGCCGTTAGCCCCGAATGCTTGGAATTTGTTTCGGTCTTGCATTTTCGCCGCTGTCCGTTGTTCCACTCCGGCTGTTACCTTACCTTTGTTCCAAAGATTGCTGAATACCGAAGCTGGCGCCTAGCTCCGACTCTTCGCGGTCCGCGCATACTTTGCTTCGCAGTAATGGGGCGACACCGGCAATGTTTCTTCGGGAGCGGTGTCAAAAACTATGCGTTATATCACGCCTTGAGCTAGCGTGTGCGATTTGGAAGAATTTTATTACGAAAAAAGTGCACCTATGCAAAAACTGGTGCGTATATGCATCAAATGTGAACCGCGCGCAAATAAACAGGAGAGCGAGCCAGTCCGAGTGAAGCAGACGACAAATGTGAGAGTCCCTAAGCCGACATCACGGAGGCACGCTTCGCAGCGCCGCCCGTGGTTGCGCTCACCGCCAATTGAAAGCAGATATGACGCGAGCTGTGAGATATACAATAAAAAGAAACATTAAGAGCATTGCAGACAAATTTGCGGTGGTACTAGAAATGTTTTGTGTTGGATGCGGTCATGGTGAAATATGTCAGAGAGTAAAACAATAAATCATTCTTTGGCAAAGTGATCAACATTTCGTGTGGTAGAACAGATATGGTTTGTGTGCAACACTGCATAGGTTTGTGCATGTAGATCATATCAGGGTAGAAATCTTTGGGTTTCAGTGAACCAATGAACAAGATATGTAGCCTGATTAGGTAGCGTTCCCGGAAAACAAGAACACAAGTGACAGCAGCGCAGAAACTCAGTAGCCATGATGATTTCCAAGCCCAATTAGCTGCAGCAGCCGGAATCGACGGACACCTAATCGGCCGATTTACGAGTGATATTGTTGCAATGAGGTATTGCATAATTCGTGGTTACCGGTATGCTGCGCCTGTGGTGAAAAAATAGACTTTTGGCTTACGAAGAGAGCGATCGAAACTTCGGGAACTCTGCACAGCGCGGTGCGTTGCAATCTCTTGATAAGATCTTTGCATCTGCATGCATGGGCCGTGATGTACTGGTGCGCTAGTTTCCTAGGCCGGCAGCGGTATCTGTGTGGGCCCCTTGTTTACTTGTACCTTGTACTGACGGCAGTCTCTGCATCGCATAGGGCAGGAAGCCACTTCTACCACGTCGTCTTGCTTTGTCATTTCCAATCCGAACACTGCTCACAGATGAGACAGACGCTTGGTTGCTGGGGGTGCAACAAAGAGGCTTACGAGAATAAGTGCTGTGTCTGCTGTCCTTCATGGTAGCGTCGGCCTAGTCTCTTCAGTCAGAGGTGGAACAGCTGCGCCATTTGCGCGTTTGAGCGCCAAATTTGTTTACCTGCGGCAAACTGCCCCTATTGCACCAAGCTCGAATTGAGCGAAGAGATACGACCACCGTGAAGCCCCGTGTTCGAAAAGGTTGCTGAATTAGGGTGTTTTCGGATTGAAAGCGGTTATGTTTGTTTCACCAAGGCTATGTGCGACTATGGATGTCGCCTTTTGCTCAGCGGTAAGCAACAGGCACTATGCGCATTTTCTACCTTAACTTTTGACTTATTTGTATTTCATTTTCCTGGTTCTCTTTGCCGGCGCCAGCCGCTGCGACACAATCAATAGAAAAAGACCAAAAGTGAGTGAAATGGGTTTGTTTCGCATCGCTGACAGATAGAAAGAAGAATATAATTTTTTTCAAATGTTGGCATTTTTTTGGAGGTCAACTTCAATTTAGTCGACCATTTTTGACCGGCGTAGCTGCATGTATTGAAAAAACAAGGTCCTAGACGCTTTTACTTCGCTTGATAGCTCCATTCGCTTTTGTCGGGAAGCCATTACTCATTTTCGCATGTGAAATTTGTGGTTAGCTTTGCATATGTGGAGAATGGTACAGCATTAACTATGCCTTGTAACATGAACTCCGGAAGTAGTCTACTGCGTACGTTTGCCTGCTGTTGCAACACCGTGAGGGAGAAGACAAAGCTTTTTTTTCTACTTCGCAAGCCTTGAAGCGATCGTTAGATAGAAAAAACACAACACATTGTTTTATGAAATGCCTCCATGGGTTCGCTTAACGCGGCCGTCTATAGGATACAAAGAGATGGCTTGTTATCTGATACCCTTCGACACTGCGCATGAGGTTTACCCTTACAACGGTGATAACACTGGAAATTCGGTAGGGTTGAAGGTTTATAATTCTGCACTTTGTAAATTTCCAGATAGACTACAAGAACTGCTTTTCTGGGCCGGAGTAGGTTCTAGCGCAAGGTAGAAGGCCTAATATGGTATAAAAGTAGATTAACCCTAGTAGGCAGAGGGCTGGCGCAGCAGCCTGTGACAGCGCCCTGCCAAACAGCCTCACTGGCTTCCCCATACCTGCGCCAAACTTGCTACAAAAGGGCTATTTTGCCTGCTCCCAGGACTACTCTCAAAACCGATGCAACCTGTTCCTCCCCCTGTTCATTGCAAATAGTTTGAATACACTTCACACAGCATTCCCTTCTCGCATCAATATTGATCATACCTCAATGACAATATTGTTCTTAAAATTGTGCGCCTTCGCGTAAAAAAAAACAATAAACTAGAGTTAGGTCACAAATGCTGGCGTGCGTCTCTGCTATACCGAAGTTTTGAGCGTCTCTTTCTTTAGATTACAGACAAAACGCACGCTATGCTCTCTAAGAGCAAACACAAAACAAAACTTTTTTATTGAACATTTTATGGTAAGTAAAGCTCACTTCCATGTGACGAAATTAAATTGTTAGAAGCGTAAACGCCAAACTCTGTTCGAAACATTTCCGATCTATATTATATAAAAGAGGCTAGCTATTTGCAAACATAGGGCTGTTAGCCTAATATATAAGAAATACCTGAGAAGGTGATCGCCACAGCTCAATGCGACAGCACAGGTCCAACCGCCGCCTCCATACTGGGGTAACTGATAATTATTTGCTTAAAATGAGGACCTAACATAAGCTCTGCGCGTGGAATCTTGAGCCATATAAAATATCCCGGTTTGTCCAGTAACGCCCGAATAGACGTTTACGCTGTTTTATATCAACACAACACATAGTTAAATAATATATACACAACCCTCCAAAAACGCTACTGTGGTAGGTATTAGAATATTATGTATATTTAACATATTTTGGTGAATGCCAAACCGTAGTGGGGTGATGATATCTGACAACGTTATAGTCAGGTTACCATCAGTGATATGCTTGTCCCAAAATTTCGCCGTGCGATACAACCACCAAACCCAACATTACTTCGACACCCACTAGGCTCAAAGCGCATATCGCTAGATAATTTTAGTCCATATCTAGCTTAGCTTCTTCTACATACTGATAATAAAACAGCAGTATTACGAAAAATGATCGGAAATGCGGGTCACGTTCTAAAGATATGAAGGAGAAAGCCCGATTCAGCCGTATTTTGATCGGATTTCAAGCTTTGCTTCAAACTTTGCAGCGCCTGCGATCACTACTAACGTTTTTTTTATATTATCAATTGGTCATTATGGCAATCTTGCTGTTCAGTTCAATGTTCTCTAAATATTTTGTGTAGTTGTGTACACACTGTCGTTCTAACAACGTGCACTATGATGCGGGAAATTGATCATCACTTAGAATAATAGGCCATAATATTCAAAAGAGAGTGGTATTGTAACAAATAGAACAAATTGTAGGTGCAAAAAATCTTGGAGAGAAGCTTAGAAGTATACCCAAACACTGCTATTGGTGCAAAACGTATTCAACAACTGTTCACATAGGCATACACCAGTAAATAATACACGCGCAGTCTTTTTCACTGTTACGCGTTTGAGAGAGAAAAAAATACTTCCACGGAAATGAATATGAATTCAAATGAATCGGTCTAAAATGACTAAAATTTATTTTTCTGAAATTTTACATGTATATATATTATGTGTGATGCCAGCACCATGTTCTAATTTCTGAGAGGTCTCTACAAATATTCCGGCAGATAATGCAAAGTATTGTGTTTTTGGTGCACAATAATATCTGTATTGCACTGAATTCCTTCCTATTTTTATTGTATGTGTCACTAGTGGGCGCCAAAAGCTATTAGGACGCTACGCCAACTAGCTTAGCAAATCTCATTTACCTATTTAACCACATTGCAAGGCTTTGTATACACACAGAAATCAACTAATATGTATACCTACAATAAAAAGGATTATTCACATTGTTTGGCATTTCTTCGGGTTCCCGCTAGTTATATTTTCTTAATAACAAGCAGGGTTCCGTAAAGGTTATTCAACAATGGACTATATTCACACGATCAATCAGGTGATAGAGAAGTGCGCTGAGTATACTCAACCCCTATATATAGCCTTCATAGATTATGAGAAAGCATTTGACTCGGTCGAAACCCTAGCAGTCATTCAGGCATTACGGAACCAGGGGGTAGATGAGCATTATGTAAGAATACTAGAGGATATCTATAATGGGTCCACAGCTACCATCATCCTCCATAAGGAGAGCAGTAAAATACCTATAAGGAAGGGTGTCAGGCAAGGAGACACAATCTCTCCAATGTTATTCACAGCATGCTTACAAGAAGTTCAGAACGTTGGATTGGGAACAGGCGGGAGTAAGGGTTAATGGAGAATACCTCAGTAACCTCAGATTTGCTGATGACGTTGCCTTGCTAAGTAACTCGGGGACGAATTGCAAAGCATGCTTTCCGCACTGACGAACAGAGTAGAACCGTGGGCCTGAAATTAATATGCAGAAAACTAAAGTAATGATCAATAACCTCGGGACAGCACAGCAGTTTGAGATAGATGGCGAGGCAGTGGAAGTGGTAAGCGAATAATATATTTAGGCCAAGTTGTGACCCCAGATCCAAACCATGAGGCAGAGATAATTAGAAGGATCAGAATGGGGTGGGGTGCATATGGCAGACATTTTCAGATAATGAATAGCAGCCTACCATTGTCGGTGAAGAAGAAAGTGTATGACAGCTGCATCTTACCGGTACTCACCTACGGGGCAGAAACTTGGAGGCTCACTAAGAGGGGTTTAACTTAAATTGAGAACGACTCAGCGGGCAATGGAGCGGAAAATGATAGGGGTAACATTAAGGGACAAGAAGAGAGCGGAGTGGGTCAGGGGGCAAACTGGTGTTAAGACATATTAGTAGAAATTAATAGAAGAAATGGACTTGGGCAGGCATGTCATGCGAAGGCAAGATAACCGCTGGTCATTAAGGGTAACAGAGTGGATCCCTAGAGAAGGCAAGCGCTGCCGGGGGCGGCAGAAAGTTAGATGGGCAGATGAGATCAAGAAGTTTGCGGGGATAAATTGGTCACAGTTGGCACAGGACCGAGGTAATTGGAGAATAATGGGAGAGGCCCTTTTCCCTGCAGTGGGCGTAGACAGGCTGGTGATGATGATGATGATGATAACGTGAAGATGACAGGAGGTGCGGAAGGTAAACACTAGTACTTTTGTAAAACGAAATCTTAGGTAAGGTCACTTTTCTGAGTGTAATATTACGAAGATTACTAATCATAGTTTATAGAGGCATGATATAAGTACCAAACTAGGTCTTGGCCTTCTTAATCTAAGCGTGGCTCACAGCCACAGTTTTTAAAACAAAGCTATGAAGTACAAGCACTGTACACGGAACTGCTCAATCACAATATCAGCATTTAGATATCGTCAAAAGATGTACCTAATTGAAGTATTCATGGGAAATTTCCTTTTGGCAGCCACTCTTAAAAGCTTACATTTCTTCTCGCATTACATTTGATCGTCATAAAAGCAGGAATTGTTGTTGCCATCAGCACGTTGTCGAGGTTAATCAATATGGTTACACCGCAGTGCACATCAGTGAGGTGTAAAAATGATTCGCACCTGAGTACCTAGTATTGAATATTTTGGAGCTAACACAAAATGTTCTTACATCCAAATGCAAATACCCCGTGTAATACGTGAATAATGTAAGGAAGGGCCACAATGCGACTTCTATCTTAGGTCGAATCATAACATCAGTGTAATTTCGTGCTTAGATTTGCATTTTTCGGCAAAGTTTACGATAAAACTACAATTGCTCGTAACATTTTAAGCTTGAAATATTTTCAGGTGTGAACATGTCTTGTTCAGACTACTTTATTCATGGAATGTTAGATATTTCTTAACCTATTAATATACGCGTCATCACAAACAGAACACTAAAACCCGGATGCATAATTTTTCTAATTTTTACACACCATAGCCGTGAAAAAATACGCAAATCAACTCACTTTCATGTTGCATTTCAGGTTGCAGTTCAGGTCAGGAAATGCGGTGAGGGAGGAAAAGGTAATCAAAATGGTTATAGTGGAGTGCACATCATTGAGGTGTAAAAATCATTCGTGCCTGATTACCTAGTATTGAATATATTGGTGCTAAGGTAAAATGTTATTACATACAACAGAAAAAACCTCGTGTAATACGTGTACTGCGCATTACGAATGAATCCATATGATGTGTTTGGCCATTAGGCAAAACATTAACACAACATTTTGTCATGTAAGCTAAATTTTTTCCAAACCACTACTTTTCAGATTAAAGGTATTTGTTTCTCATACACACGACCCCTAACGGTATTTGAGTCACTCTCTTTTGTTGAATAGGCTGCTATTGATTTGCCTAAAAGCTGGAAAATCACGGAAGATGCAGAAAACCAAATTGGGGCGGGCGTTTACGGTCAGCCATATAGTTTTACATGTTTTGCGCTAGCCAAAATACAGCAACAACCACCTAAGTCGGTGTTTATTGCATGTTTTTACATAATTCGAATATTTCAGTATGATTGCGATGCACCCATAATGTGTGCCTCTAACTTGAATTACAGCATCTGTACAAATCATAGAGGTGTTCGTGTTGACAAGTACCGATGACGCTTGTGGGGCTTGGAAAGCAGTAGCACAACGAAGACAAATTCATTGCTCTAGCAATGGTATGGATGGAGCTAGCACGTTGAGGGCATAGTGAGAGGGTAGATATAGCAGAACAGTAGTCGTTAAATGATATCATAAGTGATATCATAAACTTCGGCTAAATTGTTACCCCGGATCAGAGATAATTAGGAGGATAAACATAACGTGGCGTGAAGTCGACGTGCATTCTCAGATAATGAAGGGCATCCTATTATTGTCACTAAAGAATAAAGTATATGACAGCTGCATCTTACCAGTAGTCACCTACGGGGTAGAAACGTCGCAGCTTGGTAAAACGGTTAAACTAAAAATGAGGGCTCAGAGAGCAATGGAATGGAAGGTGATAGTTGTATCATTAAGTCACAAGAAGAGAAGGGAATGGGTCAGGCAACAAAAGCGTGGTAAGGAAGTATTAGTGAAAATTACGAAGAAATTAATGTGGGCACGGCATGTAATGTGGAGGAAAAATAATCGTTTGTTATTAACGGTAACGGAGTGGAATTCTAGAGAAGAAAACACGTGGATGGAGGAGAGAGAAAGGTAGAAGGGCAGACGAGATCACGAAGTTTGCGTGGATAAACTGGTAGGAGTTAGTACAGGACCGGGATATTTGGGCCGTTGTCCGGCAGTGGGCGTACATAGGCTGATAATGATGATTATCGTGATATCTGCCCCAGCTGTGTTTTTGAAAAATACCTGTGCCTGATCGAAACGTTAGAATAAATATTGTCTCTTTCAATCTGACGACTCAATCGTAACGTAAACCTTAAGGGCAGGAACATTTCCTCTCTCTCTCTCTCTAAATATATATATATATTTATACATATACATAAAAAGAGAGAGAAATGCAGCGCAGAATCCTTTGGTTAGAAATTAGGGACACGTTGAGGAAATGCAGAAGGAAACGTCGGCAGTCTCAAACTTTAGGGACATACAAGGGAGGCATTAGGATTTTATTTTTTACTACAATTAGTAAAGTTTGCCGTGTTTTTTTAATAGGAAAAAGGGAAGAACAACACGCGGATAGAGGGGGCACCGAATTCACGCCTTCCTATTAGATCTCGAATTTCTCACCAAGTTGGCTACCTGAGTGATTGTGTTCTCCGTCACTGCCTCGTCCATTTATAGTTGGCAGGACTATTTCCAACGCTTGAGGGTGGTAGCCCGTATCACTCTGACAACACGGGGTGAAGGAATTTTTTTACACCCCTCGGTCGTGAATCGCGCGTCTACAGCCTGTCATAAGCAGTTAACTGACGGGAAACCCTTCTATGCTGCCTTTCGGCATCAAGGCTGCCAGAACCGAGGCGCTCGCAATGCTTTGCAGTGTGTGATAGGTAGAAATGAGGGATTAATTGAAGAAATGTTGAGGAAAAGCCGGCAGTCTGTACACCAAGAGGGGCATACCAGTTCGTTGGTGTTTCTCTTGCTACAATTAGTGAATTACCTGTTTAAATTCTTTAATGGCAAAGAACTCGAAGAAAAACACCGGTACAGAGTGGTGAATAAACCCACGTCTTGCGAATAGATCTCGGGTTCCTTACCAATTTGGCTCTCTGTTCGACCATGTTTTCTGTTAATTTGCGGAGTAATTATGTTTAGCAAAACTATCTCTGACCATGGAGGGTCGTAGCCAGCGCAACGACGACTACATCGGGTGAAGGGGAGTGTCTTGTTAACCGCAGGGCCATGGCATGCGTTGCTACAGCCTGTCCAGAGCCGTCTACGAATGCGTACGCGCCTAGGCTACCTTTGGGCATCAGGGCTGCAGGAACCGAGGACCTCGCTATGCTTTGCAGATTTATTTGTTCGGGAATGAGGAACTTATTGTGGCAATACAGAAGGAAAGGCTGGCTGTCCGCCACGAGGGACATAAAGGAAGTGTCAGGCCTAACTACTTTTTGATACGATTAGTGAAATTATTTTGACAATAACCAAGCCATTAAGCGCCGTATCCTCAACATGCGGTGACGCCGTCTCTTCGAGGAAACGACACCAACGCCAGAACAACCAGTGCCGGAGGACCTCCTGTGAGACCACAAGGTCCTTCTACACCAGGCCTGCTCCGGCACAGCAGCCACTCCTGATGTTCATGACAGATGGCCCTGGAACCGGCGATTCGGCTGAAAGAGACCAGATGGCTCCAGACTTGCACCCCCTCCTCACCTTCACTGCCGCGTGTGCAGTTCCGGCCGACTCAGCGTCCGCCACGTTCTCTGGGACTGTGTTGTCATCTCCGAGAAACGCCGCAGGTGTCTACCTACTCACGTCACGTCAAGTCAGGAATAGAAAACGCCTTCGATCGATGGAAAGGAAACTTTATGACCCTGTGGAAATTTGCTGGACGTACAAATTAAGTGAAAATTACCTAAACCAAGTAGTCCGCGTGCGGGGCTGGCACTCGTGATGGAACCACGTCCCCCCGCTGGTTTATTTCCCCTTCTTTTACTTCCCTTCCCCCACATGACGGGTTCGACATCTCAGTTGTGAAAAATTATTTCATTCATTCATTTATTAATTTCTTCATTAATTACCTAATTATTAATTAATTATTTATTTATTAATTGCATAATTAATTAATTAAATAATTCATTCATTCGTTTTATTTTTAAAGGGACAGCAGGTGTGGCAAAACACCTATCGAGCGTGGGGACCGAAACAACCCCTTCCTATAAGATCGCAAAAGCCTTGCCAATTAAGATACCTGGGTGACTGTGTTTTCCGTCACCTTCTGGGGTATTTATTTTAGAATAACTATCTCTGGTGCTTGAGGGTGATAGCCAGCGCCAATATGACAAGGCGGGGTGAAGAAGACGTTCTCTACACCTCGAGCCGTGTACAGCGTCAACAGCCTGTCATAAGCAGTCCACTCATAGAAAACCTCTTATGTAACCTTCGGCATCAAGGCTAGCCAGAACCCAGGCCCACGCTAAGCTTTAGCAGATGGTTAGAAACGAGGGACACGTTGAGGAAATGCATAAATGAAGGCCGCTATTCTGCAGCACCACGCGAGGCATAGCGGAAGTGTTAGGCATTTTTCACTACGGTTAGTGAAGTTACGTTTCTATTTTTTTTACCGGGCAGAAAGGAACAAAAAACACGCGTCCACATTAAAGACCAAATCTTCGCCTTCCAATTAGATAGCCGTTGCCTTAACAATTCGGCTACCTGGACGATGGTTATCTGCGTCATTTTCTTGTGTATTTTTATTGAGCACAATTATCTCTGAGGCTTGAAGGTGCTAGCCAGTGCTACACTCAAAACACTGGGTGAAGGGGATCGATTTTTTAACCAGCGGGCCTTGCGTCGCGCGTGTACAGCGTGCCATGAGCAGTCGACTGGCAAGAAAACCTCTTATTCTGCCTTTCGGCCTCAAGCCTGCCAGAACTTAGGCCCTGACTATGCTTTAGCAGAATAACATGGTTCGGAATGCGGGACGCGTCGAAGAAAGGCAGTACGAAAGACCGGCATTCTAGAGCACCAAGGGGGAAATAGCGGCCGTGTTAGGAACTTTTTACTGCTAGTGGGGACGTTAACACGTTTAATTCCTTTATAGTGACAGAAGGGAAGAAAAATGCGCGTCCGGAGAGCAGACCAAACCTACGACTTCCACTTTTACCTTGGATGCCTTAGCATTGCGGCTGGATAGGCTACTGGGTTCTCCGTCACTTTCTCGGATATTTATATATAGCACAACTACCTATAGTGGTTGAGGGAGGAATCTGGCTCTTTAATAGTGTTCCTGTAGGACTGGAAATCTCTAAAAGTACTGAAATACTAAAATCTGGGAAGCAACCGAAAAGTGTCCACTCATTCAGTGGGCACGGAAGAGCGGCAAACATGCGATCATCGCTCAACAATCCTTTCCTGTTTCTTGTGCAGGTTGGTAAAGCACCCTCATTGTATTCTGAGCGCTCTAACAACATTTGTGTGCTGCTTCTTCCGTGCCCAAGTGTAGTTTACGACATTGTCTGCGTTTTTGTATTTGTTTTTACACTGTTACAACTTGGCGGTGATGTAGACGTTAACCCGGGGCCGCCTGATGAAGAAACGATCAGGGTGCACAATGAATTACTTGCACCCATCAAGCCATTTCTGCCAACAAGACTTTTGGCAGCTAAAGTTATGGTGGGGTTTTCTGATTTAAGGAAAAATCAGGTCGAACTAACCCAAAAGGTTAGTTGGCGACAAGGCTGACCACCGTAGAAGCAGTGATCGAGTCTTTTGAAGGCATGCCCCTAACAATATAGATTTCAAACATAGTTTCCGAGATTGTTCAAAACGAAAGTCAGGCCACATATTTACGACTTAGCGATCTTGAAGATAGATCTAGACGAGGCAATCTACTTTTCTATGCTGTTTCTGACAACCATCTAGAAAAGTGGGAGGACTCTGAAAAATGCGTTTGTGACGTACTGTCTCGTCACTTTAACATGCACCTTACAGAAGACACGTTCGTTCGAGCCCATAGGCTGGGAAAATTTGTAGAAAATAAAACGCGACCGATTATCGTTAAGTTCTTGTCATTTAAAAGAAAGTATAGTATTCTGTCGCAAAAGGCAAAACTAAACAACATAGGAGTCTCTATCAGCAAAGATATTTGTCGTGAAACGCGTCAATCACAAAAGAAGTTGATAGAGTTCGGCAAACCAACTAGCGGGCAGACTTACTCGCTCTGTTCTAACAAGCTTCCAATCAACAAAAAGACTTACATCTACAGTGCAGCCACTGACAGTGTATGCGAAATTGAATTTTCCCAAAGCACACCAGCCGCTGATAACGCTTTAACTGCTGGCCCCGAACGCACTACCAAACGCAAACAAAACGTAAACAATGCATCCATCTTCTTCACAAATGCTCGAAGTGTTCTTAACAAATCTATAGCCCTTTCTTCCGCTGTTGATTCTTGCTCCGCTGACATTGTCATTATGACTGAAACCTGGCTTTCCGCAAAAATTAGGAATAGTGAGATATTAGACTGCGAGAAATCGTATTGCTTTTACAGATACGACCGCGATGTTCGATGCGGAGGAGTACTTATAGCGGTCAACGATAAACTTTTTTCGCATGTAATCCCGGTAGTGACGCCACTTGAGCTTGTTTGCGCGCGCATATTTCTTGCTAGCCGTGAATTCATATTCTATGCCTCTTATAGATCACCAAGTGTACCAAAATATTTTTGCACCGAACTTCATGGCGTAGTTGATAAACTGTGCCTCAGATACCCTAACTCACCTCTGCGCGTTTTAGGAGATTTTTATTTTCTAAGCATACAATGGCGACTTGATCCTGTTATTGTTCAACAAAATTCTGCGCAGTGCGCAGAATTTTTAAATATCTGCGGTGATTTGAATCTTACTCACCTTGTTCACATGCCAACGCGAACTACTACTACATCTTCTAACACGTTGGACGTAGTTTTTTCCACTAGACCAGATTTGCTTTCCCCTATAACTTACCTACCAGGCATAAGCGACCATTCCATACTTCATTGTACGTTGAAAGCTCGGGTACATTAAAATAAGTCTTTTAAAATGATACAAGACTACAGCACAGCTGATGTGCCGTCAATCACAGCTGAACAAGTGGCGTTTCTTGCCGACTATCTTCCTAACGTTTCCGATCGCACGGTTGAAGAAAATTGGTTCCTTTTAAGAACAAGCTGTTATCTTTGATAGACAAATATGTCCCAAAAAGAAAGGCAACAAATAACCCACGTTCCCCTTTGGGTTTACAAATTCATTAAAGCGGCTCCGTAACAAAAAGAAGCGCATGTTTCGTCGCGCGAAGCGAAGAAATCGGTCCGATCACTGGTCGGCCTATCGTAGAATAATTACTGACTTTAATGTAGCCGCTTCGAATGGAAATGATTCGTTTTATTCTGAAACGATGCCATCATTGTTACAATGTGACGCACGAAAGTTCGGGAGCCTAGTCAGCGGCAGTGAAAGCAAACTTATTCAACTTGTTCAATCAAATACCCCAGTTTCCCCTAATCAATGCTGCTCTATTCAAAACAATACATTTTCCGCTGCTTTCAATCGCGTTGTTTTTTACCGTTATTCCGCCTTTCCACCTCCGCAGTCCCTGCCAATGGATCCCATTAATATTGATTCTGTTGGTATTGATGCATTGATACGTAATCTCAAAATTTTATCCTCTGCTGGCCCTGACTGTATTAACTTTAAAATACTCAAATGTACATATGTGTATTCATCTGTTATTCTTTCAAAAATTTTCGAGCAATCTTTAAACCATTCTGTATTGCCTCGCGATTGGAAGGTGGGAAAGGTGTGTCCTGTTTTCAAATGTGGTGATGTTCATTGCCCCGATAATTATCGCCCCATTTCATGAACATCTGCCTTACAAAATGTTAGAGCACATAATATATTCCCATTTATTTGCATTTCTCGAGTCCAATTTATTTTTCAGTAACTGTCAACACGGGTTCAGAAAAATGTTTTTTTTTTGTGAAACCCAACTACTAACATTTACTGACGATTAGCTCGCAAATGCTGATTTGGGAATTGAAACCGATCGCATATTCATAGATTTCGCTGAAGCCTTTGAGTGTCCCACATGATTTATTAATTTTCAAGCTCGGCAAACTAAACATTGATCCCAAAATTTTCGAATGAATTGAAGACTTTCTTTTCAACCGTTCTCAATTTGTTATTGCTAACGAATACTCATCTGCCTTATCTCCGGTAGAATCCGGCGTGCCACATGGATCGGTGCTAGGACCACCTTTTTTCCTTGTTTATATGAATGACCTTCCAGAATGTGTTCAAATCTCGTCAATTAGGCTATTCACGGATGACTGTAATATAACACAAATTTCTAACCTTGCTGATATTCAAATTTTGCAAAATGACCTTAACAGTGTAACTAACTGGTGTATCAAGTGGCACATGAAGCTTAACCTTACGAAGTGCAAAAGTATGAGGATATGCCGGCAGCCCAATAAAACATATACGCACGCGTATTTTCTTCACGATATTCCTATTGTACATGTTAACTCATATAAATATCTGGGTGTACATATTTCTGATAAGCTGTCATGGACCATTTACATCGACCATGTAATAAAGAACGCTAGTCGCATGCGAGGCTATTTGTGCCGGAATTTTTCTTCTGTACCTTCATCTTTCAAACCAACCCTGTACAAAATACTCGTCCGTTCCAAATTAGAAAACGCATGCGCCATACGGGATCCTCACCAAACCATGCTCACCCTTTGGTAGCATGCTCTTGGTACCATGCTCTTTTATTGCCTTTTCATATTGTTACACAGGCCACGCGTTTATTGCGAACTCCCGTGTGTTGATTACGTTGTATATGATCCATAAACACGGGCTTCGTGTTGCTATTATACCTATCGTAGCAGCCTTATGCTAATCTCCCTTGCTTGTGGGCTGTCCTAATGATTTTGCGGGACCCGAAAAATGGGGACCCTAAACCGCGCAGAGGTGTGGCTGATTGCGGATATACCCATTGCGCAAGCTACGCAGCTTCGCTCCAGGCATGTTCCGCGTCCTTTTTTCTCCTAAAGTTACCAAAGAAAAAAAGAACGAAAGGAGATATAGCCGTCCACAAATACAGCATGCAAGGTAAAATAACCTGTTACTTGCTATTATGCGTGTAAATAATGCCACAAAAAGATTTCAGAAAAAGAGCGCAATGTTTATATGTGGTGTGCAAAAAACAAAAACATGGAAAGCTGTGCGCCCTGGGACAATGTTAAATGTGAAACGTTGAGAGTGTACTGGTCGAGCATTCCGTGTGGCTGAAGAACCAAAAGTGGTATGGACTAAACATTTTTATGTGTATAGGTAAACAGGCCAGATCACCACGCCCTAACCACGGCTGTAGGCTGCGGTAGCGCGAGAGTGTTGCCGTGAAATTGGTCGCATGAGCATGTGCTCATCTGGCCGCTGCGTGAAAAGAAGCAGACGGTGCCTGGTGCAAGCATGATGTCAAAATTACATGACGTCATAACCAATCTTAGACTAACGTGAGTTAAACTCCTTGTTTACTAGAACTTAGCATTCCAGGAAGAATTTTAAATGTTGTGTTCAGCGAGAACAGTTCAGCAAACGAGGAGGAAGAAAACATTGTCATGCTATTTCGTGACCTCCCCATGTGTCACACCCTTCCCCAACTGAAGGTGTTTACATATTATCATGTTCAATCACAGAAAAAATAAACGAAAAATTATGCCTGTCATACTCTGCACACTCAATGCAACTGACGTGCTGCATTTGACCTTCCGTGGCCTTCACAAGGGTGAGCGGTGGTGTTTTTATAGCATATGCTGGAACATTGACGACAGCTTGACGATGTGCATCTACGTATGTCTTCTAGTTAAATTTAACTTTTGAAATTAATTCTTAAGTCAGATTGAAAAAAAAGAAATAAGGCGGCAGTCTTTGAATTGCATGTTTTGTCATGGCCAAAATTTAGTTCAGCCCCTCAGTAGGCGGGTGCTTCGCCGTTGGTGTCGTATTCTAGGGATCGCTGCTACGATTTTTATTAAACAAAAACGCGGAATTCTGCCTAGTGTGCGTTGTGCGATACTTAAAGGATGATGCCATTTTCCAACATTGAAAGCAAAACATTTCTGTCGCTTTGGTGGCCTTCGCAAGTTTTACAGACGGAGCGCTCGTCGTTTCTATGCCAAAAAAGACTTTGTGATAACCTGAACTTTAAATGGATGTCATCAATGTAGCAGTGCGACACCATATTGACACACTTGCGCAACTATTCTGCATATTCACGATGATTTGCCCTGACTTCCCTGCTGTTTATTTTGAGTGGTCTCGCCATGGCCAACTTTAGCGATTATGCCGCAGGGCAAACTTTCGAATAAAACAAAAAGCGTCAGAATCTAGTGATTGTCAACAAATATCAATCAGCGCTTGCACGGCAGTCTCACAGAGATTCTTTGCTGAAGCTCCACACTTCATAGCGGTGCTGCGGTTCCTTACTGCTTTAACTATAACCGTGTTGACGTTATGACGAGCGACTCGGCGAGAGATTTCAAGTGGCTACAATGCCGATACATATAACGATTCGAGTTGTCTGGACATTTGAAACAGAGTTGCTACTTCATCAACAAATTTGTGAATACGGTACTTGTGCATGGCAGGCATACCTGAAAAGAATGCCTATTTTGTTGTGCATTTATTATACAATAGTCAAGCTTTCCGGTATTTCTTAAGTGATGGGTATACAGCAAATAGAGAGGTGGGATAACAAGGCAGAACAGGGGTACTGCTTTTGTGGCCTTCTGTGTCATTTCCCTTGACTTTCATCAGCACTGGATTTTTCTTTTTACTGCAGCGTGAACGATGATTGATTATTGGTGTTCGATTTCTTTCTCCTGCCGGATCTCCTGACTGTAGTCACGGTGCCCCTACCCTTCCTCCCCACACTTGCTGTGCCAATCTAGTTGAGCGTGATGTGGGCTCTGAACAGTATCTGTCTGCGCGGGGGGGGGGGGGGGGGAATCCGTGGTATCCCTGACCACTAGTACAAGTTTTTGAGTAGGTAGTCAAACATTGAAGAGCCAGGGATATTCTATGCACTGAATTGTTTACAGGCTTCTTGTTCTTTTGCTGTTACAAAATTTGTAAATGTTCTATCACGCAGCCACTCCTTTTTAGCGGACATTCAGGTATGCGTGAAGTGCTGCAAGGTTACCACGTTCGTACTTGTTTTGTATAATATGAGTGAGGTAGACGGAAATTGAAACAAAACAGAGCGCTTGTTATACATTACACTTTGTTTGAATATGCGACGATATGAATATAATTATGTGAGCATGTGCAGTGCTAACAAAATTTTTGCATACACGTGTCTTTCTCCGATAAATCACATTGATGGTCAGTGGTCGTCCTGTCTATATTCTACCTGTCGTGTCTTATAAACCTCCAAAGCAGAAAACTGTCGGTGGTCATCATCATAAGCTGGACTGTGGGTGCTTAGGTATTTGAAATGCTAGTTTTACAGCACCTGCAGAAATTTTTTTCAACGTTCAACTTTATTTATCGCTATCTGCTCTATGCTTTTTTATCACAGCTATTATAACCTGCTTATCACAGGAGCACTGGTCGGGAAGGTAGGAACCCTATACCAATGTGACGTCTGACCCAGAGACTCAGACACAAAACTCCGTAAATCGACTATTTTTCCTTTCACTCCCGGGGTGTGAGGTAGGGAAACTGAATTTCATAGTCGCAATTGCACTACTTGACTAATTAGTACTTGAAAAATTAGCCACGTAAAATATGTGCGTTCCCAAAAAGCTTCCAACAGGATGAGTGAAGGCTTGTTAAACATACCGATTGTAAATTTACGCGTCATTCTCGGACAGTAAAGCTTCCATTCTGTTGTTTTCGTGATCTCAGAGATGGTTTATGTACAGCTGCAATATCGTGTGTGGTGTAGCCGTTAAAAGCCATGCTTTATGCCACCAGTCGTTCACTTAGAACCCCGATGACACAATCGAAGTTGCTGTGTTATCCTGGGTGTTTTGTTGCCAAAGCTTGATTATACTAATATTTTTGCTGTTTCTGGTGTGTTTAAATTACGCTTTTTTTCCTTTTGCGTTTTTGTTAAAATGTATCCAGGTGGTCTTGTATACTCTGATAATGACCAGTTGAGAGTATTTAGTTTGTGAAAATGCAATGTTCTTCACTTTTGCCACCTACTGGCGAAGTTACACTCAGTGTTAATCTGTCTGAAGTTTGAAAGTATGTACAAAAGCGTGGAGCTGATGACAAGCCCCCTTTTATGGGGGTTTTATTTGAGCATTGTTACATGCTTGTGCTATGCGAGTTTTTTTCTACATAGCCTGATGCCAATCTCCGCTCCAACTTCCCATTTCGTTTCTGTTACTCTGTACTGGAGAGAGTGAGTACATTAATTCATAGTGGTGCTATCATACATTCCCTAAGTTTGTGGAGATCGCATCGGCGACCCGGCGCCCCGTTCGGCCACTCTCGCCTCACAATCCTCTCCCGCTCTACTGTACAGCGGCTGCAGGGATTTGGGGGCCTCGTTCCAGAGAAAATGGTGCAGAGTATGCAGGTTGGTCGCAGTGCTCTCTGCCCTGCGCTTATAGCATGGAGTGACAAGATCTTCCCCTTGACGCAGTGGTGTAACACCAGTGAGAAAGGAGTCGGTCAGGGAACTGTAGTGTGCCTCATTCCTTTGCCCCCCATTAGGAGCGGGTCCACAACTTCCCACTTCGCCAGCCATCTAGCTACTCACACGTCTGGTGGACAGGTAAGTGCACGGGCCACGAAGACTCCCTGCCTTCCCTTTCTCTATTCATGTTATTCTCCGGGCTCTTTCTGCTGCTCGGGCAGATACAAATTACAAAGCAACTGCCGCGCTTCTACAGTGCTCCCATTCTGTCCAGTTTTCAGGGCCTCTCCACTTCCCTTCACATCAACAGCTATGTGTACTAGACCATATTTGCAATTGCAATTTCTTTGCACCCTGCTTGCGCAGTGTTTGCTTCCTTTTTATTTTTTATGTGCTCACTATTTGCCTTGACTGGCGAATAAAAAGCAGTGGTTTGAGGAGCTCTATGGTCATATTCATTGCATTCTGCACCTAGTCGTATCCATACAACTTTTGTCAAACTCTTTTAACTGCTGTTCTTCCAATGTTTAAATGGAAAATTTGTGTTCAGGGTCACAGTGGGACAGGTAAGCACCCGTTACATATTTTATAAACAGGTTTTAACCAGAGAACGTGCTTGACGCCTTGTGGCATTTCTGCAAGTCAGATCATACCATTTCAGTCAACATTCCGTGGTTTTCATGACGACTTTGCTGTTTTTTGGCATCGGTTTATATAGTGAAAGCCGTGTCCATCCGACATTCACCCATCTCTAGGAAGTGAATCATGACCACTGGGCGAAGCACTGGCAATAGTTCTTACCGTAAATAATCTGTCAGAGTGCTCATTGTTGCTAAAACGATTTCCATTCCAATGCAATTAAATTTATTCCAATCCAATCCAATGATCCTCGCGCATCTGTAGCACGGCTCTCCTGGAGCACTCTCTTTCTCTCTGTCCCTCCCTCTCTTTTTCTCCCTCTCCCTCCGCCCCCTTCTCTCTAAACTTTTGTAAACCTTTAATTTTTTGCTTATTAACCCTTTGTGAAGATTTCGTTCAAACACGTTTTTATTTACACAGTGGTGTGCGCTTCTCTCTCCTTCTCTCTCTTCTTTTGTGAACCTTTTATTTGTTCTTGGTAACCATTTTTAAACCTTTTGTTCACAGATATTTCGATTTAGACGATGCTGTGCCGTGAGAACAGATGCCTCACCGTGGACAAGTCTCATCCTTCAGGTGCTTTGCCTATAAAGCAAGATACATACATTTACAAACGCCAGATAAGTGTTAGACCTAAAAATGACTTTTACAACGTTAAAACAGCCACAATGCGCAGGTGCAAACAAAGAAAACAAGAATTAAATAAATGCAATCTATGTATTTTAGAATTTATGAGATGCCCTGCCTTGGACATACCACACTGACTTTCACGGGTTGATTGCACGAATGTTTTTTTTTTGCAATTTTTGAGTACAAAAAGTACTGTACTCTTAAATTTACACTAATGGGAGTTGGTTCAGTTTTGACGACGCTTCGTTGTGCTGTTTTAGAAGTGTGAACCATCCGGTGACTACTTGGTCAGACCCCGTAGCTTTTGGTTTAGCTACAACCACCCTCGACGGCTATGAAAAAAGGAAAAAAAGTTATGTTGACTACAAAAACAAAAAAAACCTAAATAAAATATTAGCAGTGGCTAGGCTCGGCTTTGCCAGGATATAAGTAGCATAAGCTACGATTCAGCAATCCAATCCAATCCAGTCCAGTTCATACCAGTCCAGTCTAGTCCAGTCCAATCCAATCCAATCCAGTCTAGTCCAGTCCGGTTCGGTCGAGTCCAGTCCAGTCACTGCTCCTCGAGCATGGGGAACACGGCTCTCTAGGAGCCACGCGATACGGCTATCAAGCGGCTGCTGCGAAGCGTCAGACTTGGCTACTGCGCAACGGAGGCGCATAGCTCGTCACGCGCCACGGGTATGACGCAACTCCTCTGGAATGCGCAGACCGGCGAAGGTACAGACCCCATTTTTCTACAAAGAACAACGGAAAGTTGGGCTAGCTGGTATGTGTTCATCTAGGTGGAAAACAAACGCGCTCAAAAAACAGAGACGAAGGAAGACGTAAACAGCACGGCGTTTAGCTGTCTACGCCATGCTCTCTACGTCTTCCTTCGGCCCTGTTTTTTGAGCGCTTTTGTTTTCCATCAAGATGAACACATACCAACTAGCCCAAATTTGCGTTCTTCTGCATTACATTTCGATTACATCGGGCCCTTTTCAACGTGCTTATTACTTCGACGTTATCAACCCAAGTTGTCTCGCATCCATGATTGCGATTTGCGTACGCAAGACAAGAATTCTTTCATGGTACGCAAGGCATAGGCTATGTCCCAGCAATGTACAGGCACTGTGTGGATTCACCGAACCTTCCATGGAACACAGCAGGAGGATGTGCAGAATTCTACGCTAGGAGAGCTGGAGACAAGAGCGCCATTTCAGGCCTGATTGCGCATCACCTGCGCCGCACAGGGCGAAGTGGGCTCTCGCCGACGGATTTTCCTTGGTTGGTGCAAAACCTCAAGGCAACTCACCGAGTGGATGTGTAATTACAGAAGACCTACCTTGTCTACACAGAAGAAAGAGCAACCGAAGCGAGTGTGGATTTCCTTGGAGGAGGAACCATTCCCGACCACCACAAGAACGTTCTGCAGCTGGGTCCGCAGTTCTGCTCTGAGCCCGTCTTCAGTCTCCCGGAGAAGCCTGCAGTTCCAAGGTCCATCTCCTGGCGTGTGTCAGAGGCGGACCGTCCTAGGTTCATCGCAGAAGGCGTGGACGTCATCGCCAGATAAGAAGGTAACAGAAAAGGCTCACTCAATGTTAAAGGTCTTGTTAAGTATAAATGAACAAGCGCCTTGCGGTCTACGTCTTTCTTCGTCTCTGTTTTTTAAGCGCTTTTGCTCTACACCCCCGTACTCTAATTCGCTTGGATTCAATCCAATCCAATCCAATTAGCATCCTATCCAAATCTAAATCCGATCTGATCTAATCCAATGCTCCTCGTGTTTGCGCTACACAGCCCTCCAAGGTCCTCGCGAAACTGCTCCAGCTCGGCCAGTCTAGCGTACGCTACAAAAATGAAAACAGCCCTGCACCAGCTAGGCTATTAGCAGGTTAATGCCGATTCAAAAACCTTTCTCGAAGATAAGCCAATGGGCTACAAAAAAGAAAGAAAAAAGAAAAATGGAGGCGTTTGCTTTGCTCGACAGGAAAAAAATGCACCTGAGAACCCGCACGGTGTTTTCTCATGAATGCAAAGAGGGAAGGCGCCTTCGATAACACACACGGCAAATGACCCCCCCGCCCCACTATTCTCTCATTCCACCCCCAAGCTCTCAATACATCAACTAAAAAGAAAGACGCACAGTGCACTGAACACACCACCCCAGAAAAAGGAACAATAATATTTCAATGAAGTCCCAAAAACTTGCAATAGAGCACACCCAACCGCCCCACAACCCTCACATCCCCCCACAATGTCCACCACAATGTCCAGAATGTCCAATGTCAAGTGCTTGTGGGTGACCATCCTCCAGATATAACCCACAAGCACGCCCCACAACATGGAGTCGCCCCCCCCCCCCCCCCCCCCGTTCAGAGACCGTAGTTGAAAGCCCATAGGCATGTTCGATCATCTCAAACTCCATAAATAGAGCCGCAAACTTGTCAATGGTTTCATGAGGAGTTCTCCACATGCGGCCGCTTGCGGCAGCAGCCTTAACAAAGCGGTGTCTCCTGGCCGGAACCGGGCACAATCCAGACAAACCCGGCAACATTGCTGCAGCTGCACCACAAGAGCAGCGCCGAAAGCGCCGCACTGCCCAGACCCAGTTCACCATCCCGGGATCTCCACCTCCAAGGATCTCTGCAAATAAATCAAGCCAAAAACTCATTCCCATTAACCTACCGACAGGATCCTCAAGGCACCCAACGATCTCAAATTCAGAAGGTGTGTAGTCGCTGTTGCAACTGTAACTAAGTGCAGCCCAAGAGAAGCACATGATACGAAATCCGACAAAATATTCGATATAACAGGTAAATGCCGATTAGCAAAATAACAGAACACGAAGCCGAGGCTGCAAAAGCTTTTCGAAGAAAGGCCAATATGTTAAAAAAAAGAAAAAAATGGAGGCATTTGCATTGCTAGGCGGGAAAACAACGCAACTGAGCACCCGCGCGGAGTTGACTCATGAATGCAAGGAGAGAAGGCGCCTCAGATAACACACATGGCATACGAGCCACCACAACCCACATTCTTCCATACCACCCCCAAGCCCTCAATACATCACTGAAAAGAAAGACGAACAGTGCGCAGTGCACACTCCCCCCTCCGGAAAAGAAGTACAATAATAACAATGAAGTCCCGAAAAGTTCCAATAGAGCACTCTCAATTACCCCGCAACACTCATATTCCCCCGACCACAATGTCTAGCGGAATTTCCGAAATGTCCAATGTCGAGTGCTTGGGGGGCACCACCCTCCAGGTGACCCACAAGCACGCCCGACCGCACAGAGTCCCCCCTACACTAAAAAGTCCACCCCAACAAGGCATCATTGGCCAATTCCTCCACAATTAGGAAAGATTGCCTCAAAAAAATTCAGGACAGGTCTGAAATACAAATGTGAAACCGTCAGCATTATGGACTTGGGGCACATATCCAAGCTAAATAAAGGCCAGTAGAAATGTTCCACGATGATCTGAAACAGTTCCTCCAAACGCCCTCGACTCCCGAATAACGTGGTTGAACGAAGTAAGAGAGAAAAAGAATTATGCAGGGGAATCTAAACGCCTGACCAAACTACCACATACCCGTCCAGAGTACGCGTCCATCTGAAACTGAAACATGCCTTTAAGGCGAGCATGGCTATACCAATAAAAGGCCTTGTGGCCGAAGGATACGGGTCTAATTCCAGCCCTCAGCGGCCGCTGTCTCATGCATTAAAAACCATAAAAATGCTGGTACGCAATGATATCGCTGGCCGTCAAATATACGTGGAACGGAGTTAGATAGTCGGCACATTTGGAGTGTAATATTTTGGCGAAACAAACAGAGAAGAAAAACAGGCAGGGTGGTCAATGAATGTCACTGAGTGTTTTTGTAGAAAGACAGCTGTATACGACAATTACGATAACACTGCTCATGTGCACATATCTTCATACGGTCACAAATTCAAACTTGAAGAACAGAGCGAAAAAACGCTGGTGCGATACCTTTGACTAAAAATCTCGAAAAACAAAATCTCTTTTGTGTGAGCTCATATATATCGGATGATGCAGTTGAAACCTTGCCTTTATATGTTTATAGCTTCTATTACAATTGTCCTAGCTGCTTGGTGTTTGTACAGAACGAGAGCTTTTCAAGATGCGTACACAACTCCACGTCACGAGCGACAGAGAACAGACAAATAGATTATAGGAGTTCAGTGCAAATAATTGAATCACACGTCCGAATACTGGCAGATTTGGGCAATATAAAGACCATGACATGACAATGGTGTTTAATAAACAATGCCCCTGAACACGTTACTTACTTATTTGCGTGGTTGACCTTGCATTTATTGTCTCCCTAACGTTGTGCCTAGCTCAGTTCTGTCTACAATGGCAGAGTGTATTTAGTGTGTTTATTGCGGATATGCTATTTGCAGCCCACACATGGAAGCTGCCTTCTTTAGTCTGTCGTTAGAATGCATGGTAGCACGGTATACTTACGTTTGTTGTAGTTTTTTTCTTGGTACCATGTTTATTAAACCAGTTTATCATTTTCTGCACAACCTCAGTCTGAAAAACTAATTGAAAATACTGCGTCATTTCGTTTTTTTTAAATGCTGCTGGTAGTAAAAAACTAAGACGTAAGAGTTTACAACTGCTTGACGTATCTGGGCGTACCTGCCGCGGTGGCTCACTAGCTAAGGCATTGTGCTTCTGAGCATGAGGCCCAGGTTCTATTCCCGTCCGTGACGGCCTCTTTTCTGATGGACGCAAAAAAGCCAATGTGCGCGTGTGTTCAAAAGTTCGGCGCACGTTAAAGAGTCCCTTTGTAGTCAAAATTAATCCGGAGCCCGTTACTACGGCACCCTTTATCGCCTGTGTAGCGTCTGTGTGTTGAACCACACTATCAACCTATCCAAGTATCTTGGGTTGAATTTCCAGAAAATATAGCTAGATCAGAAATAAAGTGATACGTCTATAAACTGGATGCCTCTTTTATGGCTCAAAAGTGATCTTTACTCAAACCGCGTTCTTTAAACACTTGTAAGGCGTACACAGACAACGAAGTCCGGAACCTCTGTAAAAAAAATATACGTCTAGGTGTCTGGAAACAATTTAACTATCCAGTATCACGATCCAGGGTTAGCTCCTTTACTTAGACAAATGGTATTTAGTAATCGAGCTAATTTGGAAGCGGTGCATACACCTGATATAAAAAGAAAAACGTCTCCAATAAAGTCCCCATACGTGAAACTTGTAGGAATCCTCCCCTCACAACTTTCGCGTTCTTCCGTTCGAATTTCCGCGCACTACCTCTCCTTACATGTAGGAGCTAATTTTAGATACACTGTGTGATGGAAAGGGGCGGAGCATGTATTTCGTACACTAGGTAAGCGCCGCGGTGCTTGACAGCGGTCTCGTCGGTACACAGACTGGCCCTAGGGGCCCACAGCAAAACTACGAATGAAGCGGTACAAAGGGGATATGGGCTGGTCGTCTTTCGAAGCGAGGGAGGCGCAGAACAAGATAACGTTTGAGGAGCGACTTCGTGACATGGAGGACGAAGCATGGGCCACGAAGGTGTTCAAGCACCTCTATATGAGGAGCGTGGACACCCGGTGGAGACGGAGGACCAGACAGCTGACCAGGGGGTACGGAAAGTTGATAGTGGAAAGCGGGGTTTACACAACATTTAAAAAGCAGGTAAAGGCAGTAGAGACGACGAAGTGGGCACAGATAATGGAAGCGAAAAAAACCCTGGGGACCTATAGGGCAGAGAAACGCGAATATAAGAAGGAGGGATTTTATGGCAATACGAGAGGCATTGCGTTGCTCTTTGAGGCACGGGAAGGGTGCCTGAGAACCCGGGCATACACGGGTAGCTACAGGCAACAGGATGAAACATGTGCATGCAGCGGCTTTGATCGCGAAACTATAGACCATGTTGTCAGGAGCTGCACAGAGATACGGCCACCGCGGGGTGAGGGAAAACTACGCTGGCGGAGGCTTTGGGGATTTGGGGCGAGGGGGAACCTCAACATCAATGCCATAGAGGTGTCGATGAGGTGACTGGAGTGGTGGTGGAGGAAAAGTACGGAAGAGATGGGTACGCAGGCGGAGTAATCATATGGATGAGAATTTAGCACAGCGAGGGGAGAAAAAAGGGGGTTGGGCAATGAATTTAAAACAGAAAAGAGGGAGAGATGAGAGTGAGGAAGCAAATCTATAGGTTAGCTGGGAGTAGGGCAAGTAAACGTAATAAAACAGGCAAGTTGGTTGCAGAGAACCGACGCCCCGGTTCACAGAGAAAGCCCCTAATCATCATCATCATCATCGTCGTCGTCGCCAGCCGGAAGTGCCACCAGCCAGGAGACGCACTTCGCCGCCACCTACCTTACCCCCAAAAAACACGCACGAGAGCAAGCGGTCAGCCGTCCATCCCCTCGTGCCGGAAGCCTCCGGATATTGAAGTGCAGTGAGGAATTTATCTCCTGTGCCATTTATATTTTGTTTCTACAGCTTCAGTGACGCCCCTGATCTTTCTTGTAACACTCTGTCCGGTGATGTTTTAACAAGGCTGCTTTGCCTGAACACCCCTTTGGTAGGCAGGACAACCTTCAGCGGCACTCAGCGTGTATTTAGGCTGGCACAAACCTACGTCAGCGAGAGGTTAACTGCACAGTACCAAGTTTTGTATTTTAGCGGCCACTTCGCCATTGACTGCAAGCGCCCACCATCACAATCATTGGCCGCTGCCTCCATCGTCACCAGCGCGTTGCCTCGAGAGGCACGACAAGCCCCACGTGACGAAACATCATGGCTTCCGCGCTGCTCGGCCGCACTCCACGTGTACTCTCCGATTCTCGGGCCCACGTTGTCAACCCCACGCAACTGTGAATAAATGTGGGCTAGACCTCACCACTTCATTCGGCCACCTACATAATTGGTGACTCGGACAAACGGCTTCGCCATAGCATCACAACGCTGTCTCCCGAGCCACAGCGCGGACGATGGCACGCGAAAAACGTTCGCCGCCCTCCCATACCTTCTCTTGCTGATTCCGTGCGACTCCATCACAAACCACGCTGCATGGTTTGCCATCCTAGAAACCAGAGCCATTTTTATGTGAATGACATCTGGTGTCAGGACATTAGGTACCTCGTAACATTACACAAGTTACCTTCTGACCTTATTGAGCAGATCCAGCTGCCGACCCCAGGTGCCAGTGCGTATGACGGCTTAAAAGACACTGTCCTCAACCACTACGGCATGAAAACCCGGCAGACGACAATTCCAACACTACCTGCAGCCGTGACCAGCTCGCTCACAGCGACAGCGTTGCCATGCAGCAATGATGCCATGATAACGATGGCCCCACCATGCCTCACGGACAACAGCGATGTGGTGGCATGCAGAGCAGACTGTGCCCCCACCCCGTCAGCAGTCTGTCCACCAGCGCAGCTGATCGGCCTCCAAGCCCTGCTGTGCCACCGGGGTGGCGTTTTAGGCAACCGCATTTACCACCTTTCTCAAAACTGGCTCCCGTCGACCCAAGTGCAATTTCAGAAATCACTGCACCATTTTCGTCGACACAGCTGGAGGCATCAGTAGAAGACGCCGCTTCACGACGAATTGTCCACCATCTGTGAGGTGGCGTACGCGTCTTCTCCAGCTCCACTGCAGTCGTTGCATAGTACGCTCGAGAATCACACTGTGGTACTCGTTACCGGCGATGGCGAAAGCCCATCCTCCGACGCGCTGCTGCCCTAGTCCCGTGTGACCGGCTGTTACAACAAAGCCGACATCAAGGTCTGTGTCACCGACAACCCTCTGGCCCACACAACACACCCCGGCCACACGACTCTAAGATGCAGCTCCAACAGGACCAGCATGGCTGAGTGGACGAGAAGTTCATGAAACACAAGTTCTGTACCTCCAACAGACCAGCCTTATTGTCAATCTGAAAACAACAAACGATCTCCGCCGTTGCAGAGTCGTCAACCACCAGTCACGAACGCCGTCAAGCCTAAACGTCGCCGCAGACGTCGCAAGCACCGACCACGATGACCACCTCTTACGTGGGCAAAATGCCAAGTTAACCATAGGCTACGGCTACGCTGCCGCCCATGGTGCCTGCGATGGACCCGTTATCTGTTCTCCCCGAGTCGTCGCCTACTTCTGCTGACATCCCCACCACGCGCACGCAGAGAAAGTTCTCGGCTTCACTTCCAGATTCCGAGTCATGCATACGCATCAATCCTGCGCCCAGATCTATTCCCCGAACTTCAACTTGAACAGCTGAGGCGTGCTGCTAATAGACGGACACCTCACGTCGGGGAACGCTACACTCACTGCGCCCGCCCTTCCAGACCCGTACCATCATCTGCAGAAATGTTGGCAATCGCGGCGGCCTGACAGCGGACCAGCCGACTTGTGCTGAAGTACATCCGTTACTCTTCTCTCAGCCCAGACAGCCGGAGACTCCACGACCCTCCGGGAGCCCTCATGAAGAAGACTTGGACTATCCCCGGACGCTATTACGAAAGTGACCTGAACCAACCTTAACATCTGAATTTCCTTTGACTCGGACTCTTTAAGGAGCTTGGACCGCGGACACACCTTGTACATATACTTACGTACTCTGGCATGTCCCTGTAACCTTGTATATAGTTTCCCTAGATAGGTAGTTGCTAAGTTTTCTTTTGTCGCGATCCGCGCTAGGGGGAATCTGTAGTGGCCACTTCGCCATCAACTGCAAGCGCCACCATCACCATTATAGGCTCCGTGCGCTGGTGTTTCGAGCGCGACCGCAGCGCCGTCGAACAGCGGCGCCGTCGAAAATCGGATGTTGGTCACCCCGCAAGAGCGGCTTACCGGGTGGAGATTCCGCAGTCGTTGTGAAAACGTCCAGCTAGTAGTGCGCATTTCTGTACGTATTGCTGGGTCTACGGCTCCGCAACATTTTAAAAAGGTCGCGAGGAGGCTGACGAAAAAATAGTTTATCTCGGTTTCGTTGAAATGAAGCGGAAAGGAGACAGCGATGATCCCGCGCATTGCGACGGGCAATGTAAACAACGTCGATCGACTTCTGGCCACAAGCGTTCGTTTTGCTGTTTTGTGTGAATGTGGTTTATACTCTATGATCTTGTTTCTGTGCACACCCACTATCAACTTCGGAGGGGACCTGCGAAACTTGCATAGGCAACGCGAGCTTCATGGGGAACAAAAACAGCGCGCCAGCATACACCCCACCAATCTTACCTGAGTGCTACGCAATATGAAGCACACAACGGTTGACACAAAACTGCAGTAATCCCACAGGCAACCACCGCAGCGAAACGAATGGGCCATTAATATGCGCGTCAAACATCTTGAAGGAGTGACGGTGTCGGTCGTTTTCTTTTTTCTTTTTGTCGCTGAGCTTATGCTTCCCCGGCATTTTAGCATTACGTGTTGCTTATGCTTTACCAATCCGTATCGGTTATTCCTCTTCTTTATTATGGTGCTAATCGCTGCTTACCCCTTCCTACATAGGTGTACGCGTGGAGGTTATGCCCGTGCGGCCTCGGCGGCTGCTTTGACGCAGATATCGCAGACAACTCCATACGACTAACATTTCGTTGATTCAGAGAGAGCTGAAACACCGGCGTTGATACCGGCGCTAAAATTTGGCAATAGCTGCCCGGTGCTCACAGTTATGAGTTCACGAACATAGCAACTGCATCGGCATGTTTACGCGAGCCGTGGTACCCGGCCTTGCGCGTGTAGCTTCCCCCGCCTACCTCGCTCGCTTAGACACAATGAACTCATAATAAAGTGCAGAGATGCGTGAGCCGCGTGTTTACAACAGAACTCACAACCATTCACTGTACCCGTCTCTAACTAAAAGTTGCAGCCCAGGGTCACTTCTGTCATGTGCACAACGCCATTGGTGGAAACATCGGACGGCTCCGTTGCGTTCGCTAGCTCCTCCCCGAGGCAGTAAACATCGTTTGCGGCGTGTAGCTGGCGACCACGTTTTGAGGTTTCTTATATGAAAAAGAAAACGAGCCAATATATCCCATCTCTCTAAAACCGTTAAAACGAGCGCGCTGGTTTGAGCAGTCATCGCAGTGTAGCACGGGCGGTACGGGGAAGGGCGCAAGCGATTACAACATCCGATAAATGCCTGCAGTGACCGTAGATGGCGGTAGTTGTACAGGCGCTGGTGTCGCCACCATACCATCGCACGGAGCCTATTGGCCGCTGCCTGCATCGTCAACAGTTTGTGGCCTCGAGAGGCACGACGAGCGCCACGAGACGATACATCATGGCTTCCGCGCTCTTCGGCTGCACTCCACGGGCGCTCTCCGATTCTCGGGCCCACGTTGTCGTCCCCACGCAACTGTGAATAAATATTGGCTAGGCTTCACCACTTCATTCGGCCGCCTACAGTATAAACGTCTCGGCCAGTTTGTTTTGCATATTAGCGGTTCAGAAAATCAAGCATGCGGGCATAGCGAAGCGTATTTGAGTGATCTAAACAATTGCCGAGACGTCGCCCGAACATTTTTGAAATGCGTGTGGTAGCGGCGTGACCTTTTGTTGCTTGTTTTTCTACGGAATTCAAAGGC
Source organism: Haemaphysalis longicornis (assembly GCA_013339765.2). Lineage (NCBI taxonomy): Eukaryota > Metazoa > Arthropoda > Arachnida > Ixodida > Ixodidae > Haemaphysalis > Haemaphysalis longicornis. The sequence goes on from CM023453.1 coordinate 175,950,979, forward strand.
GAGGGCCCAAAACTGATACACACTGCGCAAAGACCACACGCAGGTTGATTTTGCTGATTAGTAATGGGCAGAGCGTGCTCCTTTTCTGCAATAGATTCTTCTATGCGAAGAGAACGCGTGGCATGGCAGTCGCTTCAAAATTCCAAATGGGGGATTTTTCGGAAACGTTCCCAAACCACGGCTATCGTATTACCTGCTCTTGTACATTGGTTTGCATTTTATAGGACCGCGTAAACTCAAGCATTGCATTTTTTCCCCGGCAAAATGTTGCATCTTCCCCCGTACCAGTTGGAAGCCTGAATTCTGATTTATGCTCGCTAAATACCCTATTGATGATAATGGTTGGATGTTTATGGCGCAAGGCCAACTGGAGCAAAGAGCGCCAAACCAATGCTCATATATGAGGGATGAAACCTTAAACGCTTAGTAATGTCAGAAAAAACAAAAGTAAAATCACAAAACGACAATGAGCATGGCTGGTGTATAGGGCCAGATTTCATTATGCGTGATAAGAAATGAGGTTTAAAAACTTGACGTCTGACAAATAGTCAAACACACGTTTCACGGAAACAATGGCATCGCCACCTAAAAAAATTGATGGATGTAGGGGAATATGTTGCCTGTAGAGTTCTCTGAAGTGTTTGTGTCGTGTTGTGTGAAGTGCCTTGCATGGGATTAGTATGTGCACGGCGGATAGGGCCTGTCCGCACCTACTAAATACCCTATTGCGAAGTTTTCAGGCGCAGATGCCGTTCGCCACAAGCACACACACGAGGTTGCTGCGAGCCCTTAAACTTCTATGGTGACCTGGGCCGCACTGAGCCCGCTTGGGGGCCCGCTGCGGAGGAGACTGCGGATGCTGCTCAGCGTCGGCCGGAGCAAGCGCTCACATGAGACAGCCCCACTGGCTTTTTCGGTAAGCCCATACCGGAGTAGCACCACACAGCCCTACTAATGCGATGCCCCAGACGCACTCACGACTGAACCCATGGTCCTGGTTATGAAGGCCACCCGGCCCTTCATGACGCGAGCTACGGGGTCGGAGGCCAGCCGGTCTCTGCAAAACATGGGGTACGGGTCTGAGAGCCACCCGGTATCATACAAACCCAGACAAAGTACTGATGAGGACACCTATGCGGCTATCCCATCCATTTCCTCGGGCCTCAGTAGTTCTTCTTGGCAGCGTATTGGCGATGGCAGCCGTCAACCGCATGAGGTGAGTGTACTATTCAAGCACTAAAATGTCCCCCACCACCGAGCCTCGAAAAGGGCAAGACGGGCGCTGGCCGAAAAGAGGATTTGGGTCGTGTAACGTCCTCCATTGGTATGTTCGTGAATGGTTTGCCACTTCTGAATAATGCTAGTGCGTAAACAAGCACCGGCTCTCTACATTAGCAAAGATGATGCCAACGTTTCAGCTAGCCTGAAAGCTTAATTCCAGGTGTGGACCGACCTGCCTGCAAATAAGGCCTGCCAGCCGGCCGATGTGCTCGTCCGCCACACGGACGCATGCATAGTGCCAATGATAACCAAGCCCGGTTGAGAACGTATGAGGCACCGTAACCACAGCGCCAGCAAATCCTTGTTACGCGTCACCCGCGACAACATTGTTCAGGGCTATGGGCTTCGAGCAACACACCCATGCCTCCACTATGAGTTCCGTAAAAGTTTCAAGTGTATTCCACACTTTGGAATAAAACCCCTGCCGCTGTCAAGGGAACATTGTCTTCCCAGATTTTGACGCTACGCAGGTGCTGGAACTCTGGAACCGCCTCGAAGCACCAGACAGCCGACCTAATCATACGGGTCACAGAAGCAAACACTACGTCTTGGTTGCGGCGCGACGGAACCGGCCCCACTAGTACCTGGAAACTCTCGAAGTGGTACATGCAATGCTGCGTCTGTGCACTCTGGCGCACTACTACTCGCCCGTTTAGGTCTCGACGATCTTGGCCAGTTCATCGTCTCCTGGCACCAAACAAGATGCCGATAAATGGCAGTGTAACGTCTTCACCACCGCCATCTTCCCTGTGAATGCCCATCTACGGACACAAGATCGACGTGCGTGAAGTCACATTTAATGGGCCAGGCCCCAACTTTTGTGTACGTGTGATGATGATGATGATGTCCTCGAAGATTTTTCAACGATACTCACAAGGGGGGATTAGCCAGGGCTAAATTGGTTGTCAAATACGTGGGAACTTCAAAATATAAATTATTTCCGGATAGCGGCTGTAAAAAAACGCAATATTTGAAGAAAACCCGAATTACCCGTTCATTAGCGCCCTTCAGCAATTCAAACGACCTGAAGCAAAAAAAACTTAGAATGCAATTATATATATATATATATATATATAAGTAAAGAGTCGGATACACAGCAAGAACAATAACCGAACATTTCCACTATTAACGCCAGTCTCATTCTTCCCCGCTCCGCTAACCGCCGCCGCGACTACCGCATCTCTCGCTTCGCTCGCTGCTGCAACGAAAAGGCACGCCGTTTCAACTCACTTCTCCGCGAATTTTGCCGCCACTCACGCTTTGTCCGCTTCGTCGATCATGGCTTTGAGCACCTTCCAGCCTGCCGAGTACTCGCTGCGGACGGCTTACACCCGAGCTTCGAGGGTGTGGCCTTGCTGGCCGGCCACATTCGTGCACTCTGCTTCATGCAACAGCGCTGCAATCCTCTGGGCTGGCGCGACTTCGCATGCACCGCCGACCCAGTTGCAGCCCCGGCTATATTGCCAAATGACAGCGACTTCCCACCACTGCCTCCAATTCTATCCAGTGTAAGGACCCCGGAGCAGTGTCGTGCCAGCAGCCCACCGCCACCCCCCCCCAGATCCACCACAACCACGGCGCCCCGGGCGAGCGCCAGCGCCCCAACCCCGAAGTCCACGGACGAGCGTCGCGCCAGCGACATGCCAACCCCTACTGGCAAACCTGCAGCGGCCACAACGCCCCGAGGGAACGCTCGCGGCTACACTAAGAAGCTCCCTGACCGGCGCCGCACCAACAGCATGCCACCCCCAAACCCTCCGCATCTTCAGCGACCGCCGAGCCCACGAAAACCAACAGCAGCGCGTCCGCCGGACCTTCCGGGGTCCAAAATCCAGCCCTCCGTGCCACATGCCCTTACAACCTTCGAAAGAATCGGCATAGCAGCAACTGACTACAACACAAAAAAACAGGTAACGCGGCCTCCTTCCCCGTTTCAAGACAGTTTTTAAAGCTAAGAAAAATCACCGAAAAGCGCTACGTTCCGAATTGCACGTTTCCGCTCTTGCACAGTACTTGACTGCCGCGGTCGCTCCCAGGGGTCTTAGGATTAGAATAAAACCTGCTACTACCGAACTCTCCCCGTCCAACATGAATAAGTGGAAACAGGTACTCGATAAAGCATCTTTACAATTAACTGAAATAATCCTCAATCACTACGAAACTACGGCCCATTCTCTCCGAAAGAAAGAGGAACTACTTAGTCGGGGAACTAATCAAAAGAGAGTTGAACCTTTTAAGGAACTACGAATCAAACACGGCCTCCGCCATATCCCGAACAAAAGCCCGAAAGTTTAACCGAGATAAGATTTCTAACACTGGCCACATGCGTAAGAACCTAACAAGCTCCGGCACTAGTAACTGCCCCAACTCTGACAATACGGCCGATAATGTCACTACGACTGTAATAAATGCTTCGACTACTGCACCCCAAACAGTTCAGTTAAACCACTGTACTAATATTTTTCCCTCGCCTCCGTCACAAAAGAAAACCTTACCGGGAATGTAATTACCCCTTCAAGTATAACCCTCTCCCCAGCTCAGATGAACGTCTTGTCAAAGGGCCTAAACTTTTGCCCGGCTACTGGTGGTTTTGATGAATTTCAACTTTTTAAGGACTTAGATAACTTCGCCAGAAACATGAGGCTACGAGAATACTTCTACGATCACCCCGCGACGGAAGAAGCCCGCAGAACCCTACCTAGCTATAAGCACTGGCCCCCTTTCCCACACAGCGTGATAGTTGCCTCGACATGTACATCAAAGCTGTCCAACGCGATGTGCGAAAAGCATACCAAACACAAATTCTTTCCGCCACAACATGACTACCAACGAAAAGAAAGCCCTAGAGGAACTCGCAAGCTGTCCCGACATAATTATTAAACCTGCCGACAAGGGAGGCGAAATCGTAATCCTTGACAAAACCGACTATGTTAACGAGGCCAATAAGCAACTATCAGTATCGACGTTCTATAAAGCACTACCCAATGATCCCACTCAAGATTATAAGCAAATTGTCAAAGATAAACTTGCTGAGCTTGTTAAAAATAAAACAATAAATGAAACCACGGCTCGTTCCCTGATCCCCTTAAGCCCAGTAGCCGGTAAATTCTATCTTCTCCCAAAGATTCACAAGGTGAACAACCCAGGGCGCCCCATTGTTTCTGGCATTGGCACTGTTACCGAAAACCTCTCGCGCTATGTGGATAATCTCATTTGCGACATTCCGCCCAGCTTTCCCTCCTTCATTAAGGATACCAATGACTTTCTCTCAGACATCTCAAAAATTGAAATTCCTGATAACTGCCTTCTAGTCACCCTTGATGTTGCGTCACTGTATACTAACATCCCCCATGAAGATGGCATCGCCGCTGTATCCCTTGCGTATGAGCAGTCATCGTGCGACAAACCTATCGATTCTTCTGCTCTCCAAACATTCCTTAGGCTTATTCTTGAACTTAACAATTTTGAGTTCGACGGAGTTCATTACGTGCAAGTCAGCGGAACGTCAATGGGAACTCGAATCGGACCTAACTACGCTAATATCTTTATGGCTCACCTCGAATCAAACTTTCTTGACACCCAAAATTTAAAGCCAATGTACTATAAAAGGTATATTGATGACATATTCATGATCTGGCAACACGGTGAGGCGGAACTCCTCACCTTCATTGAGGCATTTAACCTAGCCCATCCTAGTATTTCCCTTGCTCATTCCTATTCGGAACACAGTGTAAACTTTCTGGACGTCACCGTTACTACCTTCCAAGGTCGGCTTCAAACTAAACTGTATAGAAAACCGACAGACACGCGGCAGTATTTGCACTTCCGAAGTAGCCATGTCAGACACTGCAAGACAGCAATACCTTACAGCCAAGCCCACCGATTTAGGAGAATTTGCTCAAACCAAGCCGACTTTGACTCAAACTGTCGAGAACTCAAGACCTCCCTCCTGAATAAAAAATACCCGGAAAAAGTTATCGACGACGCTATTGTGCGAGCCAACCATTTAGACCGTAACGAAATCTGCAAGAAAAAAGCTCCGAACGGGAACCCGCAAACTAACTTAGTTTTAACCCACTCATCCTCCGCTCCAAGAGTGTCAACCGTGCTAAAAAAACATCACAATATCCTAATGCAAAGTGACCGCTTAAAAAGCATATTCCCCGAACCACCACGCGTTGTCTACCGGCGTAATAAGAATTTAGGGGACTTTCTTACTAACTCTCGTATCAACCGACCGGCAACTACTGGCTGCATGCCCTGCAATAAACCCCGATGTAAAGTATGCCCACACATGACCACTACACAGCGCGCCACCAGCACGGCTTCAGACTACTACGTAAAAATAAAAGGTAACTTTAACTGTGACTCCGCTAATGTCGTATATCTTCTAGAGTGCACTGTTTGTTGGCAACAATATATCGGCCAAACTGAAACGCCCTTCCGAATACGGTTCAATAATCACCGCTCTCATGCAAAAAACTGCCCTTATTTGCCCCTGTCAAGACATGTGAACAGTCCCGGCATGCATTTGATCATCTTAAAGCAACGATTTTAGAATCCGCCTTCAAAACACCACCACGACCGCGAGGTTCGGGAATCTTATCTCATTTATAAGTTTGGGTCAGCCACACTTGGAATTAATGAAAGTTACGGAAAACTAACGTGCTTATCCCTCGAATAAACTTAGCGGCTTCATAATTTTTATAACTATGTTCATTATTTCTACCCTCGAGTTTGCCATCAGAATTCGCAGAAACTCTCCTAATACAGCAGCTTTGTTAGCTTTAAAGCGGCTCAACAATGCCATTTGTCCGGGGAAGGAGGCCTCGTTCCACCACCACTTAAGAATGTTTAACTCTTTGTGATTATTCATGTTTAACCTTTTGTGACCCTACCTATTTCCTGTTCGATTGCTAGCTTCTGTGAAATGCTCTTTTGTGACCCCTATCTATTCTCTTCATCCGCTGGGGGCACACCCATCTTCGCTTCCCCTAGAACCAGTCTCCCCAGCCACTGAATACCTTGCTGTATACTCTTCCCTTTCTTTACAAACCGCGGTTGACCATTTTCCCCCATTGTCTGAACTTGCAGCCCGCGCGGCATACGTTGACCCGTCTGGTGCAACCTTGAACGCTGCATTGTTAACACGACCCCTTTTTCTCTCTCTTGCCCCCCCCCCCCCCTTTTTTTTTTTTTTTTGTTGTTTGTTGGTTGATGTTGTAACGTAGGCGTAGCCTGACTGTATGCACACTCTCCATTGCGAAACATTTTCCATTTCCCTTTTTACAGTTTTATGCAAACCTATATAAGAAATGTGTTCAATGTTTGCGACACCATAATCATGTAACTTTACTCTGATGAAGGCAAGTCCATTGCCGCTACGTAAGTAACATTGTTTGTTATTGTTCTTGCTGTGTATCCGACTCTTTACTTATACTATTTCTGCGCGCTTTGTGAGTTTATCTTTCTCTAGATATATATATATATATATATTATATATATATATATATATATATATATATATATATATATATATATATATATATATATATATAAATTATATATATATATAATATATATATATATATATATATATATAATATATTTATATTTTTATATATATCCCTTTTTGCAAACCCCACGTCTGATGAGCCAATAGATTATATAAGTGGAATCAAAATATTCACCCTTAACGCTCAATTGCGCGCTTCAAAAGCAGTTGTCTAGCTGTTGGGAAACGGTGGTAGTCGAGAACAAACTGTTTGATTGTTTCAGGAACCTGGCGCCGCACACTTAGTTCCGTAGGTGAGAGTCCTGATCTGAACAAATAAAAATTAATCCTTCGAATCCTGCCCCGCAGCTCTGTGGAGGACACCTCACATTGCCGATAACCACTAAAATGAACATTCCATTCGAACTTTATATGTTGGTACTCTTCAAATAAATAAAAGTGAGTCTGAACGAGTAGCGTCTAAATGCCAATATTGTCTTACTCTTGAAGATGCAAATGTAGCCAGATTAGGAATTCTGAATTGAATTTGAGCTGTGACATCGAGATTAGCTAAATTGTGCACTAGCTCGTTGCCCCTAATGTCCGTATGGCCAGGGACCCAAGACAAGCGTACCTCCTTCACGTGCCTAGGAACAACCAAATAATAGTGTGTGGTACAATGAAGAGTCGGATTAATAAGTTAATGCCGATATAACTGCCATCAAATCGGATAATATGATGATTTTTGATACATGCTGCTCTACTTTGCATAGAGCGAGAGCTATTGCTAAAAATTGGGCCATAAAAATAGGTGTGTAGTCCGGGATTCGTAACGAATAACTCCCATCTAGAGCTTGTGAAAAAATAACAATTCCAGCTTTCTCGCTGTATTGAGATGCATCAGTAAAAATTACAGAAGAGGCAGGCCACTTGGATATATATTCATAAAGCCGAAGGAAAGGGGTTATGAAAGAAAAACTCAGTTTCGCGCTCAATTGTGGATACGGGAATAAATTCATAAAGCTTAACAGAAATACAATCCAGGCATGAATTAACGAATAGCACTTCGGGGGAAATACGTTTCGGCCACGCAGATGTAAAAGATAAACTCGGATCAAAAATACATGCAGGATTGGAAGGTGCAGAGGTAAGGTCGAACCATCAGGAAAAAAAAAATCGGACCCTAAGTTCAAGAACGCGAGCCTCTAAGTACAGAACTAGGTTCGATACGAACCGGGGGAGGCCAAGGCAAACTCAAAGAATGCGCCTGTCTAAGAGGTGTAACGGTCGCAGTTTTTAGATAGGGCAACGTCAAAACAAGGCGCATCCAAACTCCGTGACTGGCCAGATGAAGGATCAGTACAACAGCAAAAGTGGGTTCCGGCGCGTTTCTGCTCGTTTCCCACATAGTCTTTTTATGCGACCAAATGCTCTCTCCGCTTGTGTGACTGCTGAGTTAATATGTTTATACCAATCAATAGAAGATGTGTATGTAACGCGAAGATACTTCAGGAATCCAACTGCGGAATGACTTGATTTTTCTATAAGCGAGAGAAATAGAAACTTTTTCTCCAGCCGCGAAGACAAGTAGAGCACTATTCTACACATTAACGTTAAGTAAATGCTGTCAAGCCATGTCTAAAAGAGGGATAAATAGGCCTGAAAACGGTCATATATCGAATACATGTCGACTGTGGCCGCAAAAACGCTATATCATCCGCATAAACGTAGGTTGTTACATCTGAGAGTCGATCGATGTCACTCATAAAGATGTTAAAACGTAAAGGCAATAAAACCAATCCATGCGGTACAACTATAGTTTGTGGAATTCTTCCTGTAAATAGCCTTCCATTCGTACAAAAGAATCACCGATCAGCCAAAAACTCCTTCATCAAAGCAAAAAGGTATGTAGGCATGCTTATGCACGCTAGTTTGTTAAGAAAGAAGCCATGCTCGACACTGTCATAAGCTTTACCTGCATCTACGGTCACTAGCGGCGACAGAAGTTTTCCTTTTTGTGCTAAGCGGATCCTCTCTTCTAGGTCCACATGAGTGTTCTAAAGAGAACAACCCCGCGTAAAACCAATCTAAGCAGGACTGAGTATTTTCCTATACTGCATGAAAGAAGTGATCCATTAAAAAAAACTATTCGGTCTATTTATTTCTTCTTATTTGCGGTCAGAGTAATCAGCTTTAACTTGTCTAAACCAAAAACCTAATCTGGCTTTTTTTGGTGCAAAATTATGTTGGACACTTTCCATTTGAGTGGAATCCAACAAAACTTGAGGTATGAATTTAGTACATAGAAAATAACACGTTCGAAATGCTCAGCCAAAAATTAAATAGCACCAACGGTCACGCCGTCAAGCCCCGATGCCGCAGAACATCGGAAGGACAAGGCCTCCGTCAGATCACAACATGAGACTGGCATAAATTCACCCGTTGCTGGAGGACCGTTAAGACGAGAGTTACTACAACGAGAAAAAAAGCGGACCGCAACACCTCTTGCACAGTGCTCAAGAATCCGGGCCTTTTCAGCAGAAGTCAAGATATCTGATGACTGTAACTGATTGATAGAAACGGCCCGATTGCTTGCCATGAACGTATAGAGGGCTGCTTTATTTTTAGGATTCGAAAGAAAGTCATTTAGTATAAAGTTTAATCCATTTTAGCTTTAGCAACTGTACCTGTGAACACTGCTGCCATGTACCCATAGTTTATCCAATTTACAGGACAGTGATTGGGCCGAAGCGACGTCAGAGCTGCTTTTCTACGGCGACAATCTGGGCTGCATACAGACTTCTACCAGTTAGACTTTTGGCTGTGCGGTACACTTGACTTTGACCTCAGCATTTTTTGTGGCTGCCTGCAAAGACTCTATTGTTCGCTGAGCATCTACAGTGGAATTAGATCTCTGCATTGATGTAAAGCAATCCCGCAATGCGCCCTAATAAACTAGAGCGTTATTAAATTTTTGCTTTCTGACCTCAATTCTAGTCAGGGGGATACCTACTGTAAACTCATTAGGAAACTGAAAACTGCTTGAGCCGCAGTGCATGAACCCCAGCACACGACTTGTACATTGTACAAGGGCGATCGACATCCAGCATGCAAAAATGGAATTGCCCGGGAATTATGACAGGAAAGATCATTCTCCTGCAGCCAGTGCTAGAGCTCTAAACCACGAGTATCCATTCTGAAGTCACAAGAAACGTGGGGAGCATTCAAGTCACCGGCAACAATACCTCTCGATATACTGGCTATAAAACTGTCCAGTAGCTCTACTCCACGGAAGCCTACCGGGAAATAGACATTGAAGAGGGAGATCGGAGGACTACCAGGGAGATGGAAGTCAACCGCGAGAACTTCACCACTAAGTGACATCAGTTCCAACGACGTAAATGCTGTGTGACAAAGTTTTGAAGAAACGTAGGTTAGTAACCCACCCCCTCTACTATGGCGGCCTAACCTAAAGGCCCGATAATTTCCCAAAGCGAGAACTTTGTACTTATTTATCCAATATTTTAGCACGAGGACAACATCAGGACCGTAATTTGCAGCTGGACACTTTAGATCAGCAAAAGAACAATTAACGGAGTGGCAGTTCCACTGGATAGCCAACAAAGTTGCGTTCCAGATCCATTCCAATCCTTTTCGACGGCAATGATCCAACGCAGCGTTTTGTCGCAGTGAACTTGAATAGTTCTGTGTAGTTTTTAAATTGGTTCCCAGTCGCCACTTCACGCAGCAAGCACAAGCCTCGTCGATGCAGAACCGCTTTTGCGGTTTGCACTTCAAACAAGAGCCTGAAGCCGCGGCGCTCGTCGCAGGCGTAGCAGCCATCACCCGCATGGCCCCGCCGTGCTAGGGGAAAGGGCCGGGACGGTCTGCTCAGGCTGCGTTTTAGAGGACCGTGCTTCTGGCACCGCTAGCCCGCTTAGCAACTAAGCGGAGAGCGCATGCGCAGTCGCACTCCCGCTCCGCTTAGCTGCTGAGCGGAGCGTAAAAACGCCAAACTAAAACTTTTTATTAACAACGTGAACTCCCTTCAGAGCGACCGTCTCATCGCTATCCCGTTATGAAGCTGATACTGCTGTATTCCTTGAGGAGCAGCTTGCAATAGCCTGAGTACCATGTGTTTCGTAGTGCGCTACATGCTGAGGTTCAGAAGTAGAATATTTGGCCTGGTGGTTAATAGGAACAACTGGTAGTGAGCTTCCTAACTTTGTCGCCAAAAGGATTGTGATATCAGCCAGCGTGACAATAGTCTCAGAAAACGGAGCGACCACTTGCTGTTTACCTCCTGACGGACTTTTCAATTACTGGAGTAATAGTGGCTGGGACTGCCGCATCGGCAGCGGCACTGGTTTTGTGAATTGCTGCCGTATAACCCTGGGTACGACTATTCAATAGAGCCGAAGCCTCAAACCTAGAGCAGCGGTTTTATCCCATTATCTCTAAAAGGGACTGTGAGGCCGCGTGTTAAGCAGGCGGGTGTGAGGCTCGCGGAGGAGAATCAACGACAAGTGATGCCGTGGGCTCAGCACAAGTAAGAAACATATATTCTGGGAAGGACACACAAACACCCGAAGAAACAACACTAGGGAACTAACGGCAACAACAGAGAACAACACGCGGGCGACGCGGCGGAATGGCTAACACCAGTCCAAACCAAAGTTCGTGCGAAACGGAAAACGAGGGGACACGCTCACGTTCCCGTCTGCTCGACGCTGGGCGGGATTATGTCGATGGCATGTGTGGAACGTCGGGGGACCGTCGCCTGTTGAATCGCAGTGGTCGTCGGTCGGAACGCCGATGCTTGCGCTCGTGCCTGGCCTCTCTAGGCCTCGCCCCGAACCTCGGCCCGGATCACGCTTCGGGACCTCGCCAGCGGGAACAGGCAGCTCTCGTCGCGGCAGAGTAGTCCCGGAACAGCCCCCGAGACGGTTCTCCGAGCCCGGTGCACGAACGCTCCTGGCCTGCCTCGAACCGCCTCCCGAGAAGTACTGGCGCTGTCTCGTCCCTGGTTACCGCCGGCACACTCCCCTCTCGTGCTCTTCCCTCCGCGTGGACCCGCTAGTCGTCGTCTTCTTTTCGACGGCCCCCGTCGTTTCCTGGCGCACTCTCGTGGCCCGGGGATGGCAATCATCACACTCACCCCCCTTCCCGAGAGGTTTGTTTAGGAGAACAAAACTCGGCACAGAATGTCACAGAATGTCACTCGGCACAGAAAGTCTGAAACAGTCGCTAACACCAGAAAATGGAATCCAACACGAAAAAGGAAAAAAAAAAAAAAAAAACTCACTCCACTCAGATACGGCTCAAGTAGTCTGCACCTACATTTTCACTGCCTTTCACGTACTCTACTATAAAGTCGTACTCCATCATTGTGAGGCTCCAGCGAAGTACGCGGCTGTTAAGTGCCTGGCGGAGTGTATGTAAGCTAAAGGCTGGTGGTCACTCTGTAGGATGAACTGCTTCCCATATAGGTATATGTGGAACTTCTTAATCGCCCAGACTAACGCCAATGCCTCTCTCTCCACAGTGGAGTAGGATGCTTCTCGAGGTAAGAGACGACGGCTCGCGTAGGCCACTGGATGAAGAACCTCTGCATGCTGTTGCATGAGGACTGCGCCAATGCTTGTGGACGACGCATCCGTGCGGAGTACGAAAAGCTTGGAGAAGTCCGGCGCTTTCAGAATAGGTTCGGTTGACAACAGTTCCTTAAGAGTTTCAAACGCTGTTTGTTCCTTGTCCCCCCAAAATGAGCCTGTTGGGTGCCCGCTTGCGAGTCAGCTCCGTCAAGGGGTGACATACTTGAGCGTAGTTTGGCACGAACTGCCGGTAATAGCCCGTGAGGCCGAGGAAAGACCGCACCTGTCGCTTTGTCGTCGGTCGTGTGGCGTCGTGAACCTTTTGGAGCGTTTCTGCTTGCGGCCGTAGGAGGCCATGGCCAACGATGTGTCCCGGGAAATTTTTACTGAGGAGAAGCCGACTTCGCTTTTCTTAGGTCGAATCGTAAGTCCCGCCTTCTGCACCATCCTGAGGAATGTCTCGAGCGCTTCTAGGTGTTCCTCCCAAGTCTCGGTAGCGATGAGAACGTCATCGAAGTAATGGTAGATATGTGGAAGACCACCAACCACCTTACGCATAAGGCGTGTAAAAACCGCTGGGGCGGTCTTGATGCCGAATGGCATAAACCAAAACTGGTATAGCCCCGATGCAGGGGCGAAGGCAGTGAATGGCTTCGATTCCTCATCCATAGGCACTTGCCAATAGCCCTTAGTCAAGTCAAATTTTGAAAAGAACCGACTCTTTCCCAACTTTGCAAACATCACGTCAACCCTAGGTATGGGCTCATTGTCGGCGACAAGGACAAGGTTGAGTTGTCTGAAGTCAATGCAGAGCCTTATCGTTCCATCTTTTTTGTCTACTGGCAAGATGGGAAACTGGTACGGCGACTCTGAAGGCTCGATAATACCCATTCGCAGCATTTCCTGCACCTCCTTTTCCACGGGCTCTTGCATGGCAAATGGAATCGGGTACTGCCGCACTTGAACAGGTTGGTCTGTTGTAAGGCGCAGCTTGCAGTGAACCAGGTCTGTCTTCCCAGGGAGGTCTGAGAAGATTTTCTGGTAAGATGATAGAAGCGTACATGCCTGCGCGTGTTGTTCAGGAGTCATAGCCGCCGAAACGTCCACATCTTTGTAGGTCTCTTTTTGTCTTAGAGGGACACACGGTACGTCACCTCCTTCATTTTCGTCGGATCTAAGGGCGACGGAAACATGTTGTGGATCTGGCTTAGACGGTTTTCGCTCTTCGTATCTCTTCAACATGTTGATGTGGAAAAGGCTCGTCCGGGTTCCAAGATCAATCACATAATCGACTTCGTTGCGCCTTTCCAAAACATTGAATGGACCTTTCCATGTGAGGATTAACTTATTATTGTCGGACGGGAGCAGAAGCAAAACTTTGTCACCAACGGCGAGGTAACGTGTCTTCGCTTTTCGGTTGTAATACTTTTTCTGCGCCAAATTGGCCTTCCGGAGCTCTTCGTGCGCCAGTCGGCAAGTGTCTTCCAGGCGCTGGCGAAGCTCGACGACGTATGCATACGACGTTTTGACCTCAGGATTTACATTCTCTCCTGTCCAAAGTTTCCCTTTAGTATAGCCATCGGTCCTCGGACATGTCTGCCGTACAGGAGATCGAACGGTGCAAAACCCAAGCTAGATTGGGGCACCTCGCGGTATGCAAACAGCAGTGGTGCCAAGTAGCGGTCCCAGTTTTTAGGAGTTTCTTGGCACATCCGCCTTATCATTTGCTTTAGCGTGCCGTTAAATCGTTCAACCAGCCCGTTAGCCATTGGGTGGTACGGTGTGTGGGCAGCTGTGCAACTGAAAGAGACGGCTGAGCTCCTTCATAAATCCAGATGTGAAGGACTTGCCCCGATCGCTGACGATCTCTCGAGGAAATCCCACTCGAGCAAACATTTCTAGGAGAGCTTCAGCGATCCTCTCGGTATCAATGCTTGGTAACGCCACGGCATCGGGGTAGCGGGTCGCGAAGTCCACCATCGTTAGCACATACCGGTTGCCGTTCTCTGTGGTGGGGAGAGCGGCCCCACTATGTCGATGGCAACCCGCTGGAACGGTGTCTCGATCACAGGCATGTTCCTAGTGGCACGCGGCCTACTAGATGTTTAGGTACAGTCCGCTGACAAATGTCGCAGGATTTCACAAATCTTGTTATGTCACCCTGCATGCCAGGCCAGTAGAATTCCTCACGCACGCGGTCCAGAGTTCGTTTAACTCCCTGGTGTCCAGCCAGGATTCCTTCGTGAGCCATTGTCAAAACAATGTCTCGAAGCTCGATTGGGACAACGAGCTGCTCTATTTCCTGTCTCGAGGGTAAACGGTACCGCCGGTATAGAAAGCCATTTACCATTTCAAACTGGATAGCAGCCGAGTTCACCATTATCTTTTTCCCGACCTCACCGAAAAACTTTTGCAGCGTAGGATCATGTTGTTGCATTTTTCTTAATTCAGCAACGCTGATCGTAGAAGGGCTAACAGTAACCGCCGGTAGCCGCGGCGTTTTTCTCAACGCCTCGCGTCTTGCTGCACCCACGCGTGTTTCGGGCTTTGACTCCGCGTTCGTTGGTGGGCACGGCGGTTCGTTCCGGCTACACTGGACTTCTGGAACGATGTTGGAACGCTTCCTGTTCCGTTCGCTGGGCCAATACTCGTCGGAAGAGATTCCGACTCCTGGGACTCCACCCATCTGTTTTCCGAGTAGCGGGTCGGCATGGATGCATCACAGCGCCCTCGATGTTCCCTATGATAACGTCATAGAGAGGGTCCTCCATACAGGTGGCTAGTACTCGACCAGAGAAAAATGGAGACACGATCTCCACTTCCGCTTCCGGTAAAAAGAGGCGGGTTCGGTCCAACAGATAGACAGTGCTGGTATTCCCCGTGAGCTTGGTATCGCGAACCAAGGACCGCTTCACGATTACGGAATTACAGCCCGTGTCGCGTAACAGTGTCACAGGTTGCCCTTCAAGTAATCCTTCGGCGGTCGGCATTTGCTCCCGGTTAACTCTCGGTTTTCCCGTGTTTTGGATTCTGTTTCCCCCGCCTTGACAGTTCCGGCCAGGATGCGTGTCCAGTCAAGGAACAGGAAACTTGGCCCGTGTTTCCTGGTTGGTTGGGGCAAAGGTCAGATCGGTGTCCGTGTTTTCGGCACCGTCCGCAAAAAGCGCCTTCTGGCTGGGCTGACTGGAACCCCGCGATTTACTCCAGCAGTCTGATGGCCGGTGCCCTAACTTATTGCATAAAAAGCAATGTGGCTTGGGTCTTGTGTCCTGATGATCAGGAGCGCGAGGGAGTCCAGGGGGCTTGCTGCCCTCTTTCGTTTCCTCTCGGCCTTTACCCAAGTTGATTAAGCCCTGGGCTTCGACGTATTGGTCAGCTGCTTCGACGAGCTGATCTAGGTTTTTGTAACCCCTCTCTTTGAGAAAAATGGCCAGCTTATTGTGGCACCTGTCGAGAAATTGCTCGGCCACCATTTTATCTCGGAGCGCGGCGTACGTCTGCTCCGTTTTGGCCAGCTCCTGCCAATTGTCAAAGTAGCCGCGTAGGCGGCCCACAAATTTACGGCCTGTCTCCGAGTTCTGCGGCTTGGACTCCCTAAATTTTCTCCTGTAGCCCTCCTCGGTGTACCTGAACCTCTGGAGCAGGGTCTTCTTTAATTTAGGGTAATCCATGGCATCGTCGGACGACATGCGACCAACAGCACTGAGAGCTTCGCCAGTCAAGCACAAGTGTAGGGATAGCGCCCACTTGTCTGAGGGCCACCCTTGACTGGTTGCCACCCTCTCGAAACGTTGGATGTAGGCGTCAAGCTCATCCCCGGGCCTCGTTGAAGGCAGGAATGAACTTGTGGGGCTGTGGACGCCTTGTGCTGCATTAGGCGCGGGGTCACCTCCACCTCGTTAGAACTCTGCGACCCTTCCTGAAGCCGCAGCTTAAGTTCTACCAGGGCGCGTTCCGCCTCAATGCGAGCTCTGGTCTCGGACTCTCTGTTCTGGGCTAGTATTGCCGCTTCTTTAGCCGCCTCGCGTTCAGTTGCGCGCCGGTCCCTTTCTTTTGTGCGTTCCTCGTCAATAAACTCTTTTAGAGCTGGTCCGGACAGTCCTAGCTCCTTCCCAATGGACATCAGCTTTTCGAGTTCCATTCTCGCTTGCCGCACCCGCTTGCCTGCTTAGTCTCAAGATGGAATTAGAGCACGCGGGCCTGTCCCGGGCGCCAGAAATTGTGAGGCCGCGTGTTAAGCAGGCGGGTGTGAGGCTCGCGGAGGAGGATCAACGACAAGTGATGCCGTGGGCTCAGCACAAGTAAGAAACATATATTCTGGGAAGGACACACAAACACCCGAAGAAACACACTAGGGAACTAACGGCAACAACAGAGAACAACACGCGGGCGACGCGGCGGAATGGCTAACACCAGTCCAAACCAAAGTTTCGTGCGAAACGGAAAACGAGGGGACACGCTCACGTTCCCGTCTGCTCGACGCTGGGCGGGATTATGTCGATGGCATGTGTGGAACGTCGGGGGACCGTCGCCGGTTGAATCGCAGTGGTCGTCGGTCGGAACGCCGATGCTTGCGCTCGTGCCTGGCCTCTCTAGGCCTCGCCCCGAACCTCGGCCCGGATCACGCTTCGGGACCTCGCCAGCGGGAACAGGCAGCTCTCGACGCGGCAGAGTAGTCCCTGAACAGCCCCCGAGACGGTTCTCCGAGCCCGGTGCACGAACGCTCCTGGCCTGCCTCGAACCGCCTCCCGAGAAGTACTGGCGCTGTCTCGTCCCTGGTTACCGCCGGCACACTCCCCTCTCGTGCTCTTCCCTCCGCGTGGACCCGCTAGTCGTCGTCTTCTTTTCGACGGCCCCCGTCGTTTCCTGGCGCACTCTCGTGGCCCGGGGATGGCAATCATCACAGGGACATTCATCAGACCTCGCCGGGCAGTTGGAATACGTTGCTTCGTGGGCTCCCTTACAGAGACAGCAGAGGTCGATATCTGATCGACAGGATTGCCCATCATGCCAGTCTTCCTGCTTTCTGCACCTAAGGCTCGACTTACATCCTTGAAATGTGTGGCCAAATCTCCAACACTTCTGGCACTGCAGTGGCCTAGGCTCCAAAGGGTCTACCCTAAGCACCAGTGGCCATGCCATCACCTCACAGGGACATTTCAGTCCTGCGAAAGTCATCATAACGGACGCGGTGTGGATTCGTCGTCCATTCTACACTCTGCACAGCGGCAGACTGCCGTCGCACCTGTCATTTCAACTCCTCTAGTACTTCTTCGGGGGACTGGTGGGATCAACGTCCCGAACGATGCCCTTCACACCAGCGAGGTGTTGCGGAATGCAGGCGTTCACGGAAGCCGGGTCCAACGCTTTGCAGCGCAGCACGTCCGTGACACAATCCTGGTCTTTAAGTCGGGACAACAAGTATCAACTGCCGTATTACCTTACTTCCGAGATGGCCTTGCAATCCTAGCTCCCTAGTGTCAACTGCTCTTGAAGGAGCTTTGAATTTTTTGCTGGATTTTTTTCGTTACCGGCAGGGACAAGTGCTATCGGAATGCTCTCCACGCCATGCCACTTGAATTGTTCTAAGGGTGCGCTGCTTGCAGCCAAGGTGGCAGAACAAGACGCCATGCTGGTTCCCCAGAAAACCTAGGGCCATAGCCCTAATATCCCCCACCGCTACAGCTTTGCAAGAATTTGGCCCAACTTAAAAACTTCAGCCCTGCCAAAAACTCATTCACGGTACTGATGTGCACTCCTAACAGCCTCAGAAGACGCAGCGAGGAGTCGAATCAGAACGACAAGCCGACGTGTCAGAACGCAGTGTCCCGATATTGGTTGAACGCGGAGTGCGTGCCTGCAAATTGCAGGGAGTGGCCTTGTTTGTTTTTTTTACTTTTCAAAGGGGGAAAGTGGAGGGATTCTCTCCTCAGAACTTTCGAGTTCTTCGGTTTGAATTTCCCCGCGCTACCTCTCTTGCAATCTAAGAGGTAACTTTAGAAGTACTGTACGATGTACGGGGTGCTTGGCGAGCACTTTGAACACTGGGTAAGTGCAGCGGCGCTTGTCAGTGACGCACCCGACACCCGGGAGTGCAGCCAGCCAGGAGGGAGAAGTAGCCGCTAGCCACCTACAAGGACCCTGCACGACAGCAAGCGGTCAGCCGTCCATGCCGCCGGGCCGTAATCCTCCGGACATTGAAGTGCTGTGGCGTATGCATCTCATCTGACATTTATATTTCGTTTCCACTGCTTCAGTAAAGCCCCTGTTGTCTCTTGCAACTTTCTGTTTGGTGATGTTTTGACAAGGCTGTTTCCTTGTCTCGATAGCCGGGACTACCCGCAAACTGAAGTCGTTCTAGCAAAATTTCAAGCCCCTTTTGTTACAGAACGCCAATTCATCATTGTTATATATAATACGATATTCCTGAGCAATTAGACATGGTTTGGAGGAGTAAAGAATACGGTTTCAACAGCTGCACTAAACGCACTGGTATTTGCCTGCTCTTTTTGGGGGGTCTTAAAAAATCCTGGGCCATCTCTACTAACGTGAAACCTGGAGAGCGGCGAGCATGCCATTATAAATGTATTGAAACATTTCTTCAGAAATTAGGAGAGTTACCTCCTAAGGCATAGTACTCTTAGGCTGCTCGTCTTGAGTGTGAGGTTTTTACATGCAAAATTTGTGTTTTCTGTGTTTTTGTCCGACCAATTAGCTCAATTTACGCCATTACAACGATAAAAAAAAAGAACTTTCGATAATCTACATTCTTGTGAAAACGCAGGGCGCAAGACGGTTCGCCATTTTAGGTAATGATTTTTTTACTTTTTATATTTTTAGCTTCACAATTTCTTTCTGCCAATTATCTCATTTACACTAATGTAACGATTACAGGTGGAACTTCTGGAAAATCTCCATCACTGTCGAAATGCAGGTCGTTATACGTTTTGCCCTTTTCCGTGTTTTTTTCATATTTTTTTCATTTGTTATTATGTGTAAAGTTTCGTTAGAAGTCATCTCCTATTACGTGTTTCAACAATTTCATTGTAACAGTCACAAAATCTGTTTTTGCGGAAACGCAGGGCGTTACACGGTTCGCCATTTTACGTAGCTTTTTTATGTTACTTCTATTTTTATAGTTTTGCAAAATTTTCTGCTATAAATTATTTTTATTTACGTTATTATAACAATTACAGGTAGAACTTTCACAAATTATGCATTATTGTGGAGATGCAGGGTGTTACACATTTCCAAATTTTCCGTTTTCTTGTAATGTGTTTCGTTTTTTTTCTTTTTTTTTCTTTCGCCTAACGTTGTATATATTTTATTCTTGCCCATGTGTTATATATTTATGTTAGCCCTATACCCTATCCCCCTATTCCAATGTACTTTTAGTGCAATGCACTTCTTAAGCGACCCTGAACCTGCGTCCACCGGCGATGTCCGCGCACGTGGAGATGGGCGCGCGCAGCCTGGCCGCTGACATGGCACATACCCACGTGGGGGATTGACCAGGAATCTCCTCGTCTTCCTTGGCAATGGGGGGAGATGGGCGCGCGCTGCCTGGCCGCTGACATGACACATACCCACGTGGGGAATTGGCCAAGAATCGGGCGTGAGAAGGGCTAATGCACCTCCTTAAAGGAGTACTGACACGAAATTTCAAAGCTGAGATCCGCTCTAGCAATCAAGTACAACGACAACACAAATAGGTGTCCGTGAATAAATGCATCTTTCTTTCTTTGTAGTTGTGTGTGTGTGTGTGTATTCTCTTTCGCGAACATTACCGAACCGCGCAAATTCAACTCGTGCATTCGCACTTTCACATTCTTCCCCTCGGGGAAATGCGGGGAATTTTTTTCGTGCCTACCCCACCTCCTCTACACCAGCAGGCGTTCCTGTGTCCGCCCCTAGGCGAGACAATTTACACCTATTGGTGGACCTACCTTTCTTTCTGTTGTGCAACAAAAAAAAACATTTTTTATATTCTCCCTCTTTATTAGTTTTCTTAACTTTTGTTCAACCAAGAAGAAGAAGCAGAAGACGAAGAAGAAGAAGAACAAGAAGAAGAAGAAAAAGAAGAAGAAGAAGAAGAAGAGGGAAAAGAAGAAGAAGAAGAAGAAGAAGATGAAGAAGAAGAAGAAGAAGAAGAAGAAGAAGAAGAAGAAGAAGAAGGAGAAGAAGAAGAAGGAGAAAAAGACAATATGCTTTATTGATTGATTGTAGGGTTTAACGCACCGACGCAACCTAAGCGATTTTGTGCGCCGTAGTGGTGGGCTTCGGAATAAGTTTGATCACCCGGGCATCTTTAACGTGCGGCGCAATCTCGACAACACACAGACGTTTTTGCTTTCGCCTCCATCAGAAAAGCGGCCGCCGCGGCCGGGAATCGAACCCGCGGCCTCGTGCTTAACAGCGCAACACCTTAGCCTGTTAGGCACCGGGGCGTGTGTATATGCTTTATTCCAAACGATACATAACAAAACTCTGAATTGCGCATCTGGGTCGTTAGCCGACAAGTGTAGTGGGACCGATTAGGTGAGAATAAAACCAACTATTTCATTTACGGTATTGTAGCAATTAGAGGTGAAACTTCCGCGATAAGTCCATCTTTGTGGAAATACAGGGCGTTACATATTCCTGTCTGTGGGGGCACTTGCAACGGATGCTACGCAATAAAATTGTAAGTGTCTACCTTCCCACATGGCGCACACTGATTTGGCGCCGGAGAAGCGCCAGTGGAAGGAGCAATCGCCCGCTTGCTGAGGTGGTAGCGCCATCGATTCCATTGAACTGGATTTTAACATTGAAATGAGAGCCAAGTTGACCATAAATTGTCTTCGTTTGATACGCCGCCGCATGCTATAAAGTATACTTCACACAAGAAAACCATATGTTTGCATCAAAGTTTGAGAAGAAATTTAGAAAATGTTTGTAAATTATGGAATTCCATCGTCACGATTCCGGTATTTCAAGTTAGTTTTAATTATATTAGTTTACTTTTTAACTGGCCTTATCTATTGTAGACTTGTGTGTTGGCCATAGTTTTAAAACGTGACTCACGTGATGGCGGGAGATGATGACGACAGAGTCGACGGTGATAGGAGACGCTGACAGCCCGAGCCCCTAAGGTGCTTCGGCAATGTGGGATCTCGGAGTTTTCAACAAAACGTAGTTCAATAAAATCTTTGGTTGGATGGAATCCTGTCTGGTCGGGGTGGGTCATGATGCAACGGGGAATAAAAACAACGACCCAAAAGTATATTTTGTAAATTAAAAGATGTTTCAGTCCCGGAAAGGGGCGGTTCGTTTGTGTTCTTCCTCTACTTGTTGTTTTCGCCTGAACTCGTGTTTTTCGGCTGGTTTTTCCCCTACAGTGACCTGTAACTACGCTGGACATCTCTGGCCCCTCCATAGTCCGACGGCAAGCAAAAGGATGACCCCTCAGGGTTTTCCTCTGCATCGGATCCCGCCCACCGGCCGCTAGGCCTAACCACTCCGTCCCTCAATCACGGGCGGGTGCGATGCCGCGCACCTACTTCACGCATGTTGGAAAAGCTCTGCGTAGCGCAATCCAGTCAACCTGGGACGACGCTCGCCGCTTCTGACGTCGCTTGAAACCCGGCACTGGACGACCCACTGCCAATAGAGGTAACGCTAACGTTCCCGCTACCCCCGGTTGACCCCTCTACATTATCGAAGCGGCCATCAGACAAAGATGCGGCCCAAGTTAGGGCTGAGGTTTGACCCTTGCCTGCGGCCAAACGGGCGTGTTCATCTTTCGCAAATACATCCCAGCAAGGGACCGATGGACGGAAGACAACAACAACTACTTCATCCTGTACAGCCCCCGCCACTTCCCAGGGCCCTAAAACCAATGGGCAGAGTCCCTCGGTGTAAAAGTTGCCATCAAATCTCGAGAGCGATTCAACATCCTCTCTCTTCCGACAAAGACATTGAAGCAGGTGCTAGACGGATGTCTAGGAACATCTGGATTTGCTGGCTACGCATACCACAACCGAACCAACACAGTGTCTGTCTGGTGGTCGTCTCTTGAGGCTGTCCAGCGACTGTGTGCACTGGACCATATTCTTCTGTCGGCTGAAAAACAGCTACCCATACAAGCGTACCTGCTGTCCGGTACTTACATCCGACGCTATGTTGTTTCGGGAGTAGACCCCAGAGAGTATCCTGAAGATCTGCAAGCCAATATCCGGTGCTCCACGCACGAGGTTCTTCTTGTCGGCAACAATGAAGCTGGCCGCACGTGTCTCGTAACTCTTAGCGGCCCGTTAGAGCCACCGGATCGTCTTTTCTACAATGGCTGCGTTTTTCGCACACGTCCATACAAGGCTGGAGTGGTTCATTGCTCTCAATGCTTCCGTCAGGGACACATGAGCAAATCGTGCCCTTTCCCTGTCACAGAACCACTACTGACAACGGCCTCGGAACCACCAGCTTCTTCGGCATCCGAGGCACGGGCTGCGTCGTCGTCCGTCTCACCCTACTAAAAGTGCCCTACTAAATGCAAAGATACTCGTGCTAAGCGACGCGCGTTCCGACGCCAGTCTAAGCCCAACGATATTCTTCTGTCCAACCGCTTCGGCTGTTTGGCGGAGGAAAGCGAGGAAGTAGTAGTAGAAGACGCTCTGGAGCCTTTGGATTACTACCAGCCGTCGTAACGAGATGTGCTCCGTGGCTCCCGCCACCGGAAGAAACAGCACAGTCAAACTGTACAATTGTCTTCGGATACAGAAGAGCTCGAAGAGATAGACCAGCAGTAGGCGTTGCTGCAAAGTGAAGTGACTAAGCTGACACCGCGCCGTGACCGCTTAATTCATCGACCGTCCCGTCCGCCTCCTCCGAAATAAGACCGGTCGAGTTAGCCCCGTTTCGCCCCATCAAGCATGACCCCACCAAAGCATGTCCCTTCTGCTTTCAAACACCATGAGATTCTACAGTTCGTGGTGCAGCAGCTACAGAACTTGGCGTCAGTGTTAGCAGCCCAACTAACATAAATCTCATTTCACTATGCCTGTGCCACAATATATAGTCCAATAGAACTGTCGAGGACTCACAGCAAAGATGGGGGAGCTTCGGGAACGTGTTCGCCTAGGCAAATGCGAGTGTGGGCCTTCCTACTAGAAGAGACAAACTCTCTACCTCGCCTCCCAAATTTCACTGCTTACGCTACACCATCCATACATGATCCGCGTTGTCGCTCCAATGGATCTCCGCCAGGCAAAGCCACCCTCTATGTGCTCACGGCTTATCCGCAGACTCAGATCTCCCTAGACGAGTGGTGTACGGAATGGCAAGAAGTGGTTGCGGTGAAAGTACAACTGCCCAAGTCCGCAAAAATCTTGGTGTCATGCTATGTACGTCCACATAGCGGGCGGGCGCCTCGTGTAGGATTGGGCTGGTTGACATCTTTACGGCATTCCCACGCTGCCTGTCCCATACTTGTGGCCAGGGGACTTTAATGCCTCCTCATTGTGACGGGGGTGTGCTAAATACTTCAATTACCCGGGTCAAGCCGGAGTGACGAGGCCACAGGCGTCTGCTACATGGACGTTTGGAACAACATGGGACAGTGTGGCGTAGCCCAGCCGTCTTTGGCTTTACCAGTGTACCATAATCGTCCCAAAGTGTCCGGAAACTACTCTTGAACGAAGGAGAAAATATTCGAGTGACTCAGAAAAGATGGAATGCCTGTGGCCGGCCTCTAACTTATATCTAAACAGTGTGGCGTCTGTCACACATGAAAACTGATTAAGAAACTATAAATAAAATAAACACAACACAAAATATAAAGTAATCTATAAGTACGCCCCAGGACCTCCCCTCCCATGAACCCGTCTACTAAATCTTCGCAATGTGATCAGGCTTCCCCGCAAAACGCAAGCAGCGAGCCAACTAATGTCCCGCGGCGAAAGCCCCATCGCCGCACCAGCATCCATAGTCTCTCGACACAACATCGCTCGTGCCCCGAAAGCCATTCCATGAATGGACACTGATCGACCGGGAAAAAGCCCTTTCAAGGAGGAATACTTTTGGACCTTATCTTTACATTTTTGCTAAGGATCCCTTCATTGGAGTCCCAAGTTACCGCCACGTCAACAATGACTACCTATTCGCCAACTTGAAGCACCAAGTCGGGTTTCAAGCGAACGCCTTCCTTAGTCGTGAACACATTCTCCTCCGTGACGGTTGCGCCTGGAACTTCTTCTTTGGCCAAGCGAGCTATCTGGCGGGAGACGAAGTTATGTCGTTCTTGCCTGGAAAGGTTGATAACTTCGCATTCTTGCAAGATGTGGAATGCGGTTTCCGGTCGCTCGCCGCAGCGACGACAGGTCGCGTGCAGCGGGATCTGAAGCATGTTTGTTGTAAAGAGTACGAGTTGGAGCAAAGTTCGTTCCAAGTCGCAACGCACGAATGCAATCGCGATCGTTGTGGAGTGTTGGAGTCGTGATATAGCCAAGCGTTGGCCGTTTGCTGTTGAGAATGAGCAAAGAGATCCTTGTTAGTGTACATATCTCACATGTTCGTCCACAAGTGCACGTGGACGGGTGCTACTTGACTACTTCAGCGATGCGCACTTCACTCTCCTTACAATATCTCGTGTCCTACGGGCCCCGGATGCCATCCTACTCGCCCAACTTAACCTGGTGGCTTGGTAAACGATACGGTCTCCTGGCACCGAGAGGCCGACTGCTGGGCAGTGATCACCATCCCATCAGGCTTGGCATTGTCCCAACGTCGACGCATCGCTTACGACAGCGCTCCACGGTAACAAACTGGGATATGTTCCGGGATAACATCAACACAATGCTCACGGCGCCAAGTCCGCTCCCCATCACTCTCGGTAAGGAGGCCTTGCAAGCGCCTGTGAGGACACATGGATAGAGGAATCCCGGCCGAAGCGTGATCTTCGACTCTTACAGCCATGGGCCCAGCGCAAACAAGCTGAAGTGGTTGCCTCCCGAGATCCCTCGAATGTGGAGGCTCGAATACGCTTGCAACGTCTGACTGATGCTGCCAGGCGTCATGAGAAGCGTCTTTCAAGGCAGCGATGGCTGAGCTGGTGTGAATCGCTCGGCCAATCCGCGACTATGTCATCCATCTGGCGCACCTTTCGTGCGATGGAAAGTGGAGGCCGCACTCCGGATGTGGCGGCCAGTGCATGTCTCGCATCGGACAGGGATCCTGCTCAATTTGCCGCCGATGTTGCCCGCGCCCTGTTCCCTGC
Organism: Haemaphysalis longicornis; assembly: GCA_013339765.2. Taxonomy (NCBI): domain Eukaryota; kingdom Metazoa; phylum Arthropoda; class Arachnida; order Ixodida; family Ixodidae; genus Haemaphysalis; species Haemaphysalis longicornis. Next base: position 175,976,597 of record CM023453.1, read on the forward strand.
CTTTGTCATTCTTCCCGCCATCAGCCCGTGCCCGTTTCCCCTGCCGAGTCACGTCGGTTCCTCTCCTCCTGATGACGCCGTGCGTAGAAGCCAATCGCCTTTCACGATGGCCGAGTTCCTTGCAGGGCCAGGGCCAGATGGCCTTACGTACGAGGTTTATAAGAATCTAGACGATCCAGCCCTCAGCAATCTCCTTGACTCCATTAACGAGGTGTGGCTCCTTGGTCGCATACCAGAATCTTGGCTCTTCGCGGAGATAGTCCCGATACCGAAGCCTGGTAAGCCACCCGATCAGCTCCCTAATTTGCGTCCAATTGCGTTGACGTGCACCCTGTGCAAACTGTTGGAGCGCATGCTGGCAACCCGGCTTCAATGGTGGATAGACATTTTCCGGTAGTATCACCCAGCGCAGATCGGGTTTACGCCCCGTCTGGGCACCGAGGATGGGCTTGACCACTTCTCGTCAAAGGTGTTACTAGGCAGTCGGTCACACAAAGTGCGCACAGTGCTTGCCATGGACATACAAAAGGCATACGACAACGTTAGCCACGGAGCCATTTCGGAAATTCTCCAAGGCATTCTGCATCGGACAAGGTTTCCTCTTTCCTCCAGAACTTCCTCAAAAAAGATCCTTTTCTGTTCGCATTGGTGGGACAAGTTACGGTCGCTTTACGCCTGTCCGCCGAGTGCCTCAGGGACTGGTAATCTCGCCCTTCATTTTAAATATTATGTTGCTGCTTGCCTGGCATCTCGGCTCTATACCCGACATGACTTTCTAATGTACGCGGACGACATCACAGTGTGGACTGCACACTCAGACCTGACTCGGCAAACCGCGTGCCTTCAACAAGCCTTGTGTGACGCGCAGAAATTGTATGAATATGCTGGCTTAACACTCTCCACTGAGAAGACAGCTATTCTGCCTGTGGCCAGTGGTTGGGGCCGTCGCCGACTGAAGGTGTCTCCAATCTCATTACAACTCTGCAGCCGACCTGTACGCACTGCCACTTCACTTCGCGTGCTGGGGTTAGAAATTTATGCGTATCGGTCAGCTTCTATGTGCTTACGTTCCGCTCGCCAAAAAGCGGGACAGATGGTTCACCTCATCCGACGGATCTTACAGAAGTCTGGTGGCTCCTGTTCCAAAATCGCCCGTCTATTGGTGCGGTCTGTACTCCAGCCTCAGCTTGTTTACCAGGCCCAATTCCAAAACCTGAACCAGCGGAATTGGCTCGACTTGAGGCAATTAACCGAGCTGCAGTGCGTGCAATTACCTGCCTCCCTAGGATAATACCGATCCCTGCTCTTCAGACTGAAGCTCAAGTTAACACCTTGGATGAGCTTGTCAATCAGCGTCGGTCCGCCCGCATGCATAAACTCACATTTGTTGCTGAGGCAGCGGCGTTAGGAAACTACATGGGTCGTTCGTATACCCAAAACTCTAACCTGCGCCGTTACCAGGCCACCTTGGCCATACCACCAGGTGACCGACAACAGGCCACTAACGCGACTGCACAATCGATCCAACGGACATTCTGACACGCTGTTCCCGGTCGCACAAGAACTGGCGGCTGATTCTCAAACCCAGGTGGTGTAGGTATTTGTGGACGCCAGGGCCAAGGGCAACGTGGTGACCACAACACTCCAATGTCCTTCCCAACCAGAGTCCTGTCAAACGTGCTTCTACGAAACACGCCGAACCCCACCGTCTATGCCGGCCGAGCTTACGGACATCCGGGACGGCTTGCAAGCACTAACTGCTGCGCTTCATCAAGCCCCTGGAGGTACTACTTTACAAATTTACACAGACTCCACGGCGGCCATACGTGATTTCCGTCGAGTGAATAACAACTCAGCTGTCTCGAGGGACATTCATGACATACTGGACACGTACTTTTGCCCTTTGCGGCTCTCGTGGGTCCGGCAAAATACTCTCCCCGCTCACCTTGCGGTGGATGGTGCCTGCCACACTGCATTTATTCCACGACCATTGCCTTTACTGCCACTAGACACCCCAGAACAGTTTATCTAAAGGAAAGAAGATCTTCGTCGCGCCACACGAGCTCTTATTCCACCGTATGGAACGGACCTCCCTAGCAGACTCACTCGCTGGGCGGAGGTCTTGCTGCGAAGACTTTGTGTTAGTGTAACCCTCTCTCCCGCCGTTACCCGGGAGTGGCCACCACGTTACCATGCCCCATTCGCACAGAACTGCCCCTTTTGCACGGCTCCTGCCGAAGAGGCGGACACTGAACATTTGCTGTGGACTTGCCCTTCATTGGAAGCGGCGAGAACAAGACACCTCCGAGGCACATGCCTCCACCCTGGCAGACACCTGACCTTCATCGGTGGATTTGGGGACCCCATCATCGCTCCCTGCTTGCGTTTCTTCGCGAAACGGGGTTAATCTATAAGTGTGACGCAGCATTTATGCCAAAAGGCATAGTATCGCCATAAAAAAAAGTTTCAGTTCCCACACGGGAAGCCTTGTTTGAAGAGAAAATTACCGAAGGAAATTATCGAGGAAAAATTCCCAGGAGTGGTATACTCCGTTCCTTGTGGCGATTGCGAGTACAGCTGCATAGGAGAGACCGGCAACTTCCAAAAGCGAATAAAACAACATGACTACGACGTCAGAAAACGCCACGTGGCTTCAAACGCTCTGGCTGAGCATGCTGACACTCCTGGCCACGAGATATACGGGGGTGCGGCAGGCATTCTTGCAAAAAAGAAGCACCTGACGTCAGGACTTCATCTGGAATCATTAATCCTACAGACAACGTAGCCAACATTGAATCCAACGCAGGACAATCTGCCTCCAGTTTACTCCAACTGCCTACGTCACATTTTTGAACGTACATAAAATGTGGTGTGATGTAGTCAAACGCCGCTACAACGAACTCTTCTACTACGAAATGGCTTGTACAACGAAGCATGCCATATGGCCTGGCCAGATTCCGGTGTTTCCTATGTGTTGTGAACGCCACTACAGCGAATACCCCTACAGCGAATTTGCCTGTTTAACGAAGAAAATCATGCGTTCCCAAACGCTGAATTGTTGTTTGATAACGAATACGGCTTGCCGCACACGTGGTAACGCGCAGCAGCGAACCGAATCCGAGCAACCGGGCTGCTCGGTAAGGGGCGGGGCTGCGTGCCGCGGCCCGCTGCTGCCGCCGATCGCACTCGCTAATGAAAACGGCCAGACCAAGGTCACCCCGTGCTATCTTTTAAAAAACCAGAAAAATAAAAAAGGGCCATAATGCCGCTGCCCTGCTGCTCAGGGATGTAACCAGCGGGAGGGGGGAGTTCGACCCCCTTTCCCCCCCTTCCAAAATTTTTCCAGGCAGCGCGCGTAAGCGGGGCTAGTGTTTCCTCCCACAAAACTCCTCCCCGGGAAGCCCACATGTTTCCTTTTACGCAGCCAGAGAGGGGACGGTTCGCCTAATCGCCTTTGGCCCTAGAGGCGAAGAAACAATCACTGCGGGGGGGCAAACGCCTGCACAGAATGGGGCGTGGCCCGACGCGGTTACTCGCTCTTTTTAAGGCGTTGGCCTGGAGCTGAACCAGCTGTACCTTTGGCCTTTCTTGTGTCGACAGACGCCGAATAGACAAAATAGGAGCGCGGAAGACATCGACAAAAATTTCCATGCCCCCTCTTAACTTCCAGGTTGGGGGGCCTTCCTTTTCTTCCCCTTTCACTGTTTTCCTGCCGGCGGAAAAAGTCTGGACCGAGTTTCGTTGTCGAGCAGGGCTACATGTAATAAATAAAATGAGAAATGGCACAAAACAGGCAGGTACGTCGGCGTGGTCCCAATCCTGACTGGCCGTTCTGCTGCTCCCGGAGCCTTGCACTTTTTAGCGAGAAAAAAGAAGGAAAAAGGGGATTTGGGGTGCAAAATTTTGGGGTGAAACGTGTATTTCAGATTTTTTTTTAGAATGACAGGGCGGTTGCGAGAAGGAAGGGACAAAGGGCAATAACGATTTGGAGGAGAGTTTTTGGGCTAGTCTTGGGGAGGCGGCAGCAGAAAAACGGCTAAGAAGAGTCAGCTAAGTGTGGCATGCGCGCACTGCCTGACTGCGGAGAGAAGCGAGTCTGTTCCTGATCTGGTCTGTAGCGTGGTTGTTCGATTGCGCCGTGTTCGTGTTGCAACGTCTTGGAATCGCGATGAGTGCAGGTGAAAGGGGCAGGGACTAAAAAGCGACGACAATTCAGCCTCGATGAGAAGATGAAGATCACGTGCCGTGCAGAGCGCCGGAAAAAAAAGGACGTAGCCGAGGAGTAGGTATCAGCGCATCGACCTTGTCGACGTTCCTTAAGGACAAAGAAAAGATACAGGAGCAAGTGGCACAAATAAAACGGAACGGATCCGTGCAGCCACATTTCAGGATTTGACGCCGCCGTCTACACGGGTTTGCCGATGTACGTGCAAGGAAGATTCCTGTCAGCGGGCCGTTGCTTTTCAGAAGGCCAAACAGTTTGCCTTCGCCCTCGGCGTGGATGAAGCGGACTTCAAAGCGACGAGCGGCTGGCTGAGAAGCTTTAAACAACGACATGGCATTGTTTTCAAGACTGTGGCTGGCGAAGAGGCCACGCACCGCACGATCTCGCCGACATTGGCGTGAGTCCGAACTGCTGAGAGTGCTGCAGAGTACAGGCCGGAAGACACATTTAATGCCCACGAAGCTGCTCTTTTTTATGAGTTGCTACCTCAGAAGACCCTGTGCGAGAAAACAGATCGCTGCAAAGGGGGGAAAAAAATCCAAGCAACGTCTGATGTGCTGCTCTTGCAATGCAGCAGGGACTGAAAAACTGAAGCCGCTAGTGATTGGGAGGTCGGCAAAGCCACGATGCTTTAAGGGCGTGCGTAGCCTTCCAGCAGATTATGTTGCGAACAAAAAGGCCTGGATGACGGCGGACTTTTTCCAAACCTGGCTTTTGCAACTGGAGAAAACAATGCGCTTTAGAATCGCAAGATTGCTCTTCTCATCGACAACTGCGCCGCACACAACAAGATCCCGGTGCTAAATCACGTGGAAGTGATTTTTCTGCCACCGAATTGCACGTCGGTGCTGCAATCATTGGACCAAGGAATCATACGGTCCGTTAAAGCCCGCTACCGCACGATGATGCTGCAGCGAATTTTGCTCAACCTCCAACACAACATTGAAGGGCCAACTAGGATCAACGTCCGCCAGGCCATTGAAATGGTTACCGGCGCATGGTGGAAGGTGCCCGCCGACGTTGTGCGCAATTGCTGGCGCAGTGCTGGCTTAACTGAAGCTGAAGACACAGCCGATAGATGTGCCGACGATCGTGAGTCACCCATGTAGGCCACGGAGCTGCAGGAGTCCATAAACACTTACAGTGCGTGTTGCGACGCCGCATTGGTTGTGACGGCCGACGATTACGTCTCGGTGGACGATAAGGTCCTAATTTGCTCTGACCTTACAACTGACGACATCGGGGAGGCCTTCATAGAGAAAAGGACGCCACAAATGACCAGGCGAGAAGCGATCAAGAGCTTGCAGAGGAGCCAAGCGTTATGACTACCCGCAAAGCGATAGCGGCATTTGACGCGCTACAGATATATATCTCGTCACTCCCTGACTTCGCGCCGCAGCATGCCGTGAACCTCGATAGCATCAGGTCGGTGGTGGTTGCGTATTCAGTACGTCATACTAGGTACTGTGCAGAAGAAACTTGTTGACTTTTTTTCGCCTATTGGAGTATAAATCTGATGTAAATAAATATATAGGTTCGCTGCTAATTCTAATTATTTGCTTACTTTATTCCACTAACTACGGTAAAATGCCTTCGCATTTTTCAGTTATTGCAAACAACAACAGCCTGCCCTGTGAAATTGAAGCTCTATCATCTTTATCATCATTTAAAAGGCTTCTTAAAAAGTTTCTTCTAGAGTACTGAATGGTACATAACAGCGATAGTGACATTTTTTGTGTATTTTTGAGTATTATTCGTTGCACTTTTGCGTATTGTTTTTTTTTCGCTGAATGTAGGTTTGTAGTGCTGCACTGGGTTTTTATTAGTTTATGTTACATTTCACTTTAATTCCTTCTTTTCCTTTTTGCTTCATTGTGTTTTCTCATACTAGTGAATGTAATTATGCCTGCTTTTGCTTCCTGTGGCATAGGATGTTTAGAAATTTCACCTAGAGGCGCGGTTTAGTGTTTTCTATCTCGTGAAAATTCTAGTGTTCTTATGAATATTACTATAGCTTTACATGTTAATAATGCGTTTCCTGTTATTCTATTTGTCCTTTTTTTTCTCCCCTTCGAGTCCGCCCTAAATATACTACTTATTTTGTATTGCTATATTGGCAATATTTTTTTATAATTTATACTACTACTCTGCAATGCATATAGCTCTATAATATGCCACTGTTTAATATGATTCTAGCGTCTTTCACTGTGTTTTATTCTTCTATGTAATCTTTAACCGAGGGTCCTGGTGCAGTCTCGGCTATGGGACCCTCGTCTGTTTAATTTTGCTTTGTAACCTTCACTTTGTAAGATTCAATAAACTTCTGATTCTTATATACGCTTATCTGCTTTATAGGGTGTCAATTTAGTGCGCGACGCATATAGCGAAGTAACGTGTATAACGAACAATTACCACGGTCCCTCACGCTTCGTTATACAAGCGTTCGACTGCTGACGAAATCAAAACGTAGTTCAAGGAACTCCGAAGATGAGAAGTACCCTTGCAAGAAAGAACACTCAAAGGTGCCAAGCCGCCCTTTTTGGACACCAGTACTGTGAAAGAAATTTTTCTTTTATAGATTTTGGCAGCGCAGATTGCCTCAATATAAGTGCGCTAAACAATAAAGATGCGGCTCTTGGAGAAGTGATAAGGCATATTTTTTTCGTATCTGCATCTGGGATCTATCTGCCTATCCCTTGGGCGAAGGTTTATACGCTCATAGCAGCAGATACTTCTCAACAACCGCACAAAGCGATGATGCTTTGGTATATGAAAACCCCCGAGCGTAAGGACACATCCCCGCCTAGATACCAAAATGTACGGTAGAGTGTGAAGAAACATCGTCCACAGGAATTCGGTTGTATGGTCTATTCTGCACCACCTCCTTTGCACCTGCTCCGAAGACGTACAACCGCAGTGAGTCCTGAGGAAGTGATTGAGAAAATGAGCCTGCGTTCTTTATTTTTATCAAGAGATTTCGCATGAACGTCTGGATAGTTTAAGGTGGGTTTCAACCACCCAGACATTCGCTTGATATCGTCTGTACAAGTTCTCTTCTTTAAATGCGAGGATGCAATACGGGCATTCACGCTACACGTACTGATGACCGAAGCTGGGTTCACTGGATTAGTCGGATGGAATGTTACACATGGTGAAGAGCCCACTTATTTTGGAAATGAAATGCAGGATGATGCGCAGCCAGTGAAATTTGTGGTCTAACATTGCGGCGTAACTGCACTGCTAGAGGAATCAAAATAGAGAGAAAACTTTGAGGACGACCTCTGACCATCAATTGCATTTATCGCAGGCTGACACATTTAGGCAAAACGTTCATTAAAACTGCACATGCGTACCCAATTATCTTCATATTGTTGCCGCTTCAAACTCGGTATAATGTAGTGCAAGCACACTGTTACTTTCAGTTTCCACCTACTTCACCAATAGTATGCGAAAAAAATACGAACTGAGCAAGCTTGCAGCTATTCAAGCATAGCGGAATCTCAACTAAAAAGGAGCACCTACTTGAGATAGAACTATTTATAAATCTGTAATATCAAATAAACCACAAGCATGTAAACAATTCAGTGCATTGAATATCCCTACCTTTTCAATGTGTCTCCACCTACTAAAAAGTCTGCGCTATTGTACAGATATGCCGTGGATTACAGCCCACATCAAGCCCCACTAGAGTGGCCGTGCAAGGGTCTGGAGGGAGCCTAGGGTCACCGTGACTACAGTCAGGAGATGCTGCACGAGAAAGAAATCGAACATCAACAATCAATCATTGTTTACGCTGCAGTAAAAAGGAGCAGGAGGAAATAGCCTTTATTGTGTGAGGAAGACTCTAGGTGACGTGGTGTAAGTGAAAGTAGAAGGTGGGGTGTTTGTAACTTAGTACATCTTAAATGCGTACAGTTCAACCCAAAACAGGTGGGCTCCTTGAGAAGGCTGAAGAGTCCGCGTGAAAACATCCAAGTCCGATGAAACGCAAGGTAATTACAAAGAAGGCCACACAAGCAGTACCCCTGTTCTTCCTTGTTATCCCGCTCATTTATGCTGCATTTCCATCCCTTAAGGAACACACAATTGCTTGAATATTGCATATTACATACGCAACAAAGAAAGCATTCGTTGGGAAGTATGCCTGGATTGCGGAAGTACTGTAATCACCAATAGTGCTCAGCAGGCTAACGAAGAGTATTGCGGCGCCTTCGCGAAGCACACGCATTGCAAGATACCTTGAAAATAACGTTTTTGCGCGCTCTAACATCTTTGATAGCTCGCAATAAAATAGTTAATTTCTGTTTCATGAATGTGATAACATCAGTTTGGCTTGCGAGAAAGAGGTGGCTGAGAAAAATTTGCAGAGGAGGTTGAGTTGCTTTTTTAGCGCCACACAAAGCAGATGCAGAAAGGCCATATTCGAGATAGGTTTGCATGCGAACTAGGGAGAATCGAATATATACAGAAGGCTTTTTGCACCGCGCAATGACCCGTACTAGACCTGAGGACTCTTGAAGACACGAACAGAGTAGCATATACTGCGAGACTGAGTTGGCAAGAGCCTAGCGTCATAAATGTTGTGTGAGAACAGTCTCACACACTTTCTGTGGGCGAGACGCATGCGAAGAAGAAAGGTTACCTTAGCCTGCCTATGCTGAACAGTTGAACGGCCTCATCTCTTAACACAGCCACTGTTCCAGAAGACACCAGATCTCTGAACAACGCCTTGTTGGGGGAGGAATATTTCAATTTAACGAATTCTTGTGCCCGCGGAAACGCCCTGTAGGCAAGCCTTCGAAAAGGTAAATAAACGGCGCGAAAACACTGGGAGTAAGCTCGACGTAATATTCGCCAAAGACTTCACCTCACCCGCGGCAATGGTCGGTCAATCTCTCAGGGGAAGGACCAGTCGAGAACCGAGGTCACGATAGCAGAATGTAGTCCCCCGACTCCTCTTTTTCGCCAACAGTCCAAACATGGCGCTCTACACTGCCCCACACACAAGGTGCAACCACCTTGTTCGCAGCGTCTCAGACCGCACTGCAAACAGAAGGCCGCTTTTTGTTGCGTTGTCATAAATGATTCCCGACGTATGTTCCCCTTGTGGGAGAAATGCAGTGCTGTCATGGCTGCGGCCCTGCTGGCCATAGCTGGGATTCCCCACTGCAACACGCGCTCACGCACCTTGACCGAGGTCGAGGTGAACCGAGCTTGGAGTGGCGCCCCGTACTTTTCTGAAAACGTGCGTACTTGTTTCCTCCAGCGCGTGCACTGTTGCCTGAAAAGAAGACACCCACGCGCTCGACGGATACAGTTCGTCTTTCCCAAGGCCCAAGCTCGCATTGTGAACTAGAGATTCGCTGCGGTCTCCTAGGGCCCTAAAGAGGACCATACCATGTCACCCTGCACCGCCCAGTTCGGTGTAGTGCGGTGCGAATCCAGGGCCAGCCTTCCCATCTGTCTCTGGCGGCGTTTTATCCACTCTTTATTAGCGGTCGGGGGGCATAGGAACGCGCCGGCGTGCGTGAAGCCAGGAACTAGTGCCACGTTCTACAAACTTAGGACCACCTCTATACGGTTTAAAAACCACAGAACCCTGTCACACAAAATATTCTGGCCTCTCCACACTTTCTCTCGTATCAGAAGTTCCTACATTAATAGATATTCGGCCTTTTTTGAGAAAGCCACTGCACTTCTGGTCAAGAGTGCTTATGGAAGTGCACTTTCCTGTAGAACCACATGCTCAATCTCTCCTTATAATCGGTCCTTCGCCCTCAAAGTAAGGCACATTCATGGAGACTGAACAGCAGCCCCAAGCATTTTTACTGTCCTGTGCACCGGTACAGTAGTCTCTGCAGCTCCTCCCGACTGCCCACTGCCACAAAAATGTCGTCTGCGTACATCAGGCCTTTCTGTTTGTCCTTAATGTATGTCGTGCCGAATACGTTTCCGCTCCTTTCACGTACCTCCGTATCACGTACCAAAAGCTTGAAGAGCAAGCGAGAAAGTGGGCCCACCTGCCTCAGACCTCTTTCAATGGGAACCGGCCTAGAGTATAAGCTTGCACTTCACACCCACCTCTACGTGCGGTCTGAAAATCCTGCACGCGCCTAAGAATCTTCTGTGGGAGACCCTTGGTTAGCACCAAGTCCCACAGCGTAGCGTTCTCGGCTGAGTCATAGCCTTCTCTAAGTCTAACAAGGCTACACACAACTACCATGCCCCGGTCCTGGCTAGCTCCTCGACCTCTATGCAGCATCATCCGACGGAATAGAATTCGAAGGTCGCGAAGCCGGCTCTTTCTTCCCGCCTTCGCCTGCATCCTTCTACTGATAGCTTATCCGAACACAAAGTATAGCGCCGTCGTCGCCATGGTTCGGAGGTACGAGACGAAGTTGCTACTTCCTTAATCTCCTTTGTACAGTAACAACATCCGCACCCAACACCAGTTCTTGTGAAACCTTCCTGTCCACAGCCTTCTGCTGAGAACACCTTGGACCTCTCAGCATTCGTTACTGGCATAAATCTTCTTGACCGATTCCAGAAAACCATCCACACTACTCACAGTGCCAGCCTATAACGCCACAATGAAGTGCTCTACTTCCGCCGGACCTACTCAGCAAAGGTACTCCACTGTATCGTGCAACCTCCTTTGCTGATGCAGAGGTTACATCCACGTAGCCTTCACCGTTTTATCCTGCTTGATGACTTCCGTGATGGCCAAGGGGATTTGTCCCCGCGGAAATGCATATCCGCGACGGCATCGATGTTGCGTAACCGTTTCGTCATTGGGTGCAAGATTACCTTCCACATGTGATGGTTGCGGCACCCGGTTTGCTCAGGAAGGTCAGCTTTACGCAGCCCGTGTGCTTCCTGCTTTTGCTTTGACTACGGCCTCTGAAGCACCGCCCTTTCCTTAATTTTGTGTACTTTTGTAAGCGTGGTTACCCCGGTTTCTCACAAGCGTTCTACCGATTCCGAGAAAGAATCAAGGCTGGGTTACAGTCTGTCTACTCCCTTCCTTGGCCCTCGTGGCATTACGATCACTCGGTCACTAGTTCGGCTATTACGAATTACGAAAATTGCGCTAACTGCCCATACACAGACAGGAGACAAACAATGCGCAACTCACACTATTTATTAGTAATGAAATTAGTGGCCTTAATGAGGCTTCACATGACATCAAAACATAACAGCAGGTAGTAAAATCGATGACAACACCACATTACAAACAGCCCGCCCACCACTTGCTTTCTAAAAAACAAAATGGTTCACTGATGCACTAATCGCAAATTTAATGAAGTAGATTTCTGAAAACTCAGGCGCCACAGTGTAAAGGCTTCTATCAATTATATTAGTTTCTTTGAAGCGCGGCGTACAACCACAATCACGGCAATGAATTAATTTGGCTATTACCCCTGACACATGTCACACCAAGTGTTCAGAGTTATCCCAATGGTTTGCTGCGAAGCGCCCCGCACTTAGCACGTTTGCCAAGAGAAGCTCGCGTTTTCTCACATATCGTCTGCAGCTCGTTCGCTAGAACCAAGTTCGCCAGTGATGTCCGTCCGCTTTTGAGCCTACGATCTATCTGAGCCCTTGCACGCCCACGGATATTCACATTTTGCTCCCAAGCTTTCTGGCTATCCCTTCATAATTTCCTTATGCCGAGATGTAGCCCAAAAGTGCGGGGCACCTTTCTGGCTTGCTTTTTAAACACTCCAATGACCTCAAGTACCTGGTCCACCGTCGCAACGCTTCGGTAAATTTACTTCGCTCTACCATCATTTCCAAGCATTTGAATCACTGCCGTAGCAAAACAGCCCTCATTGTCATCCGCCGCTAATATATATTCTTTATAAGACTTTTCCGGAGGTCCCATTGGCTGTGATCGGCAGGCTTTAGGTGGATGAACTCTCCTTTCTACAGGCCCCGCCTACGCTCTTGTGTCCACAGCTTTCTCATAGGTCGAGCGTTTCGAACCCATGTGCGTCCGCTTATCCAGGACCTACAGTTCTGGGTTAGAAATACCTTGTAGGCTGTGGGCTCTTCCGTGTCTCCTTATGCGTACTCTACGTCTCTCTCTGTAGGCAGAACCTTTTCTTCCGTTCAATCGGCTCCTGAAAAGGTCCATACGGCTCCTCTCCCGGCTGGATCCGCACAGAATTAACTATGTGACTGCTCGTCTCCTCTCGGCTTCCCACACCAGGTTGTCTCGGCTGCTTCTGCTCCACGCGGCCTCCCACGCCATGATCACTTCCCTGTTTCTGCTAATGCCATGACTCCTCATCATTTCTCCTATCCGCAAGCTTGTTGTCTAAACAATAGACCCTGCAGACAAGCTGGGATACCAAGGGTCCGCTTTGCTTTCGCCCGTCGCACATGCTCCTCCAAATCACATACCCTTTATTGCAGCCGATCCAGGTTTTCTTGAAATGACTTTCCGGACTCCTTCATCACTTTGCCCACTCAACACGTGAAACATTTCGGCGCATCACTGTAGACGGCCACCGAGCCACACTTCTCGCTCCTCACCATCGTCAAACCGTCTATATGTTCCACGGCAGCCGAGGATTGTTCTGAGTGATTGGCGGGATAAGCGCTAAAAAATTGCAAGTAGTACCCGCGGCGAAGTAGCCTTGCTCGGAATGAAGGCCGCTCCAAAGTCTGCTATCACCGTGAGACTGAAAGCGCTCCCTTGAGCTCGGGGTCCGGTTACGGATCAGCCGTCCGGCGTGGCGTCTGTAGGAATCAGCCGAAAAGAAACCACTTGGTTGTGTACAGACATCGGCATGATAGACAGCTATGCCCAATTAACTGAAAGGCCAAACAACACAGCAGTGCTGACACCGTGCCATCGCACGGCCCCACAAACTCCCATTGAAAGTGCTGGGGGCTGCTACTCTTGCAAATCCGGCTTGCCGCTACGCAGACACCACTAAACCCCCTTACTCACTTTTTAGTGGAGACGCACATTAGCAAAATTTGAGACAGCAAAAACGAAGGCCCCCGTGAGATACAGTTGCTAGACAATGTGGTTGTTTCCAATTAAGTAAGAGATAGTTTCCCGGCTGCAATATTAGCAGCTCTATGTTTGACGAAATTCATGTTCGTACTGTAATAATTGTAATTATCTTTCTGTTTCAACTCCTAAAATTGCGGTTTTACACGCTAAATAAAAGAAAAATAAAATGACCCTGAAACATTTGCGCTAATTAAAAACCGTTTTGATGCTTTTTCGTTTGGTTTGTTCGGGGCAGTTTTCTTGAGAGAGAGAAATAACTTTTTCACTCAGGCGTTAGGAACAGGGTGGTGAACCTGCACGGTTGTAAACAAATACAGTCAATCCCGAATATATCAAACCCGGATATATCGAATTATTGCATATATCGAGCAGTCTATATATCCCATTGGAAATCCTTTGCAAAAGTATAGCGCTTTCGAACGCGTGTATCAAACTCTTCTTGACTGTCACATTCTATATATCGAACGCCGCACTGCAAGTGGCACTGCAGCTGTGCTTCTCCTGATAGAGTTGTGGGCGATTGCGATGACTTATCCCGCGTCGCGTTGATTTGCGGGCCTTTAGTTTTTACAAATTAACCTTATGCCTTTCACACCTGCTTCGCGTATTCGACACACTAGCACGGGACAGCTGCATGACAACGGGAACGCAGGGTGTGATTGGACACGAAAGCGGACGGGGACCCCTACCATAGGCTTGTGACCCATACAGAGAAACTCTATGTTGTGACCCAGAGGCGGCTCTGCTGGCATGTAGACAGGTGCGGCATGGTGCGTGTTGTTTTTTCTCGGCGGCGTGTCTCTGAGAAAAGGTCACCAAAAAACATCCGAATTTAGATTTAGCGTTGAAGGCGCACATCAATAGACGGGTGGAGGCCAGTGAAAAGTAGTCCTCGGTTGCAGAGGCATTCGAAATTCGAAGGTCCTCGCAGCAAGTTTTGGCACAAAACTGGCAAGCAAGCTGACGTAAGGCGAAGGCAGCGCAGCCTGGTCGTCCTGAAGCATTTCGGGTGCGTGTTCTTTCACCAGGTTAAAAAAAAGTGGCTTCGTTGTGGCTCCAGACGAGATGCGTTCGGATACAAAGGATGACGGCGTTGAACGCCTCGAAAGTGACTTAGGGAGCTGTCAGCATTCCCATGCAATATCCCAGGTGTCCCAACAGTATGCAAGTACGTAACTGCGGACGTGGTTCGGGGGTGGTGGTTGGTGGTTCGCGCCGATGAGGCGATCGTGGTGAGGATCGCCTTTACCGAAGAAGCGAACATATAGCAACCCTGACGACGTTCCCCACCTCCTACTGCCACCGAGCTATTCTTTCTTATCTGAATGGCGTTGGTAAGCTTAAAGACAGCTTGCTGAACTTCATAACGAGAGTGATAAAGCAAGCGAAGCTCACGGCCTTTCTTCGTACTGAATAAAGTGCGGTGGTGGTCGCGCTGTGTTTCATATTTTCCGTGCTTTGAAGAAGAGATTGGGAAGCTACCGCTTGTCGGCGTCTAGCAAAGCTCTCACTGATGTGCGAAGGTTTCAGTCAAGCTCTGGATGGAGATCCTTTATATTTCGAATTATCGATATATCGAACCTTTTTGCGATGCCCTTGGAGTTGGATATATCCGGGAGGACTATAGCTCATCGAACCCTCAACGTTCCAATCTTGTTTTGCAGTGATTCGAACCATGGACCTTCAAACCAAGAGCCCACATCCAACCACTAGGGTGAGTGGATGTGGAATGACCAAGTATTTGGTATACTTACGTCTTCAACGATTACTTTGACTTCTATCTTGCTTTGGCTGCATTTGAAAAATATTCTAACCCTTACAATGCTTGTTTCTTACTCAGCAATCTTGCAAACGAGGCCAAATGTGCTAGTGCTACAAGTGATTTACCCTAAGCTGCCTTATTTACCTTAGGAAAAGCTATCGCGGATCATCTCTGATCTCTTCTCCACCAGCTACGCTAGCCACGAATAAACTATAGTGCGTTGCTAGAATTCTGATGTTGATAACACTTCTTTGTCACCCACCAACCTTACAGACAAGTCACATAATGCTAATACTGCCACGAGGTGTCACTCCTGCACCCCAGGCACAGCAAATCCGTTGTCGAATACGAATGCTGAGATCAATGAAAACCTTTGCGGTTTTAATTACCTACAGTTTGTGGAGATGTTGCAAAAAGATACCAGAAGGCGACCGAAGCAGCCCTCCAACGTCGCTACCTGGAAATTCTTGTTGGTTTATTACTACAAAAGCAGCATCAAACGTCATAATCCTTAGTTTTGTGGCTTCTTATTTGTGGCCGTGGGACTGGGTTGAAGGCTTGCTGAACCTGATTCACACGCCACCTAAGCAGTATTTACTTAGGTATACAGGCCCCAAACAAGGAGCTATGTTGAACACAACTGTATTGCAGTTGGCAGTTGTGTGGAGAAGTATAAGCAAGACAACGCACAGTACGTCAAATTGGAAGTTCCTTTCACGGCCGCGACTGAAGCACCTGCACTACTTATGTAGCATAATGAACTTGAAAAAGGAAATATACCATGTAACCAGCAGTTAAACATAAAAATTTGCCTACGCGGCAATGTTTTTTTAAAAAAAAGAATGTTGTCCACCATCGAACAGGTGCCCTGCACAAAAAACGTGGGAACGCTAGCAACATATTCACCAATGAGCTCGTAGAAAAAAACCAGTTCATTTGCTCTCGAAGATATCTTTATAGCTTATTCAGTTTGTAAACAAAGAAAAGCAAGAAAGGTTGCAGCAACGAGCTGTGCTTTGTATGGTGTGAGCCAAAGCATGTCTTAAAACGCAGCGTGGATACTAAGAACACAAAAGCAAGCTTCCAGCCTCTTTACCATACTCCGGTGGACACGCCTCCGCGTGCTGTAATGCGAAACCGCCTATTTCACACGTAGCAGCGGATCTGCACAAGTACTGAAAAATGAAATGCTAACGAAAACGATATAAAGCACAACCCACGTATTTTACAATTACTGCTCGTGGAAGTGACGTAATGGTATATTTTTGGTGTTAATAAAGGCGATAGTCCTTCTTGGGCTACCACACTGCCGAGATGTCGTTCTCTCTGTCTGTCTGTCGAAAAGAAAATTTATTGAAACTAGTCACAGCCAGGACCCGCTGTAGTTAGCTACTACACCGGCCGACAGGGCACAGGATATACACAATGTGCTACAGAGAAAACAAAGTGAACATCACACAAGTTCACAACAAAATAAGGTCGACGGCTGTCTAAGACTCGATTCAGCAATCCTGTCAAAGTGAAACTGAATCTTCGCAGTAGGCCTATATACCCGTAGCAGAATCAAATGTGCAAGTCCAGTGGAAATCTTCCAACTTGTCAACGTTGTTGGAAAAGAACAAAAGAGAACGCAAATATGAGGCAGAAAATAATTTTATGAGTGATACTTACAATGCTCCTTTCCTAAAAAGTTTATGAATGCTTATTTTTTGCAATATCAAATGAAATACTACAGCAACTGCTGAAAATCGTCACCTGCTGCTCCCTGCGACACTATTTCACCTTGCGGAATATTAAAAATCAAACGGCAACAATAACGAAAGGTTCCACTAGATATGTACCATGTTCCCTTCTGGGAATGCGCGTAGATCAGGGCCACTTGCTTTTATAAACATTGCAGTAGGGTGCTTCGAATCACGCGGGTCTCCGACGTGAGGCGGGGCTGCCATCGAGGCACCCCGCCTGGAGCATTGAACGCCGTAAATTTAAATCGACTTGAGCATACCTCTACCGTGTTATGTGAGGAGGAACGAGACAGGAGAGGAGCAGCATAAGAGGTGAGCGGGAAAGAGAACGGAGGGGTTTACATGGCAGGTGCGCCAGTCGACTTTTGGCTTTCATCAAAAGGAGCCGATAGGCGACCATTTTAATGGGCACATTTCCCAAGTTCGTTACTGCATTTGGGCCACGCATCAATTGAAACTGCATAGAAAGAAATCGGGCTATTTGTTTGTTCTTGTTCATATTTCGTGTTTGTATTTTAATTGTCCATAACTGTACCTGGCACCCATCATTGACAAACAGATGAAGGTTTGGCTAGCCTCATCCGTGTGCTAATGGTGTTGCCAGTTGCTTCACCCCACTGTTTTTATAGATAAGGCTATGCTCATTAGTACCAGCTTTCAAAACGACATTACTAATTAAGTATTTTGAAGTTTAAGCTCAAGTTATTCAACTCGCGGAAAAATTCATAACATTCAGTAAGGCAACAAGAAATGCAAAATTTGCAGGCAAGGATAAAGGTTACAATTTATTTTTTGGTCTTTTAGAAACACATACCCACCGCAGTGGCTCAGGGGTTAAGGCGTTGCGCTGCTGAGCACAAGGTCACGGGTTCGATTCTTGTTCGAGGCGGCCCCTTTTTTGATGGATGTGAAAAGCAAAAAACGCCCGTGTGTGCGACATTTCGGCGCACGACAAAGATTCCTAGGTGGTCAAAATTAATCCGGAGCTCTCCACTACGGCGCGCCTCATCGCTTGCGTCGCGTCGGCGCGTTAAAACCCACAAATCAATCAATTTAGAAAAAGCACAAATCAATAATGTGTTTTTGTGTCGTGCTTATGTGACCAAAATATATTCTCATTGGACGTAGTGGAAGTGCTATATGTGTATGTTGACAAGTGTATTATATTTTCCAAATGGTTCACTAATTGGCTTACGCGACTGTTCTAGCATCAACACTCCAGTAGAGAACCCAAAGCGCGCACAATAAGAACCGAAACACAGAAAGTATATTTAAAGCCCTGAAATTTGTAAGCATGTTGCATACAGACGAATGAACTTGCCCGAAAAATTCAAAGACAAAAATGGAACAGAAGAACAAACCTAGGAGAGGTATTTTGGCGCAGGAGGTAAACGCATCTACAAACGCCTTCTAAATGTACCCCATACGTGGTTTAAGAGATAAATATATGCTCTTCTACTCTTTCTTCGGATGCGTGCATATTCTAATCTAGAGCCCGTTCCTCATTCGCGATTTTCAAATACCAGTTGGGGTAGAATGACTTTATTCGAGATTTCCGGTCGACTATCCGCTTTATGGGTAAATGCACTAGTTCTTGATAGGACGTCAATGGTCTTACAAAGAAAGCTGCCGCTTTCAAAACGGACGAAACCCAGGATGGTACGACCGGCAATTTGGGTGTACCAGCCGCCGCAGCCGCCTTTCACTCAAGTTGTTGGCTGCATGTGGCTTCAAACTTGTGCGAACGAGAGCTTCGAGGACGGCGTTACGACGCCCCCCAGACCAAATCAAAAATAAAATGGCGTTACCAGTACCAGAAATGTCACAAACCCCCCCCTTCCCTTCTAGTCATTGCGTGATGATAATGCAACATTTTCTCGAACGTCCACCATTCAGTCTCGAACGTTCAGGGGAGCATTCGGTGATTGTGTCTGAATTTTGGGACAAATGGTGTGCGCTAAAGAGGCTGCCCACGGACGTACCTGCTCTTCGCAATACTGGCGGCATGGCACTGCTTTTCCTGTGTGCCGTTCTTGCATCGTCACGACAGGTCTACGATAGGGGAAAGGAGCGTAAGGTGATATAGGAGGCCGAAAACATAATACTCTCGCCGACGGCATTTATTCATAGCAACCACCCACGACTAGCTTGCTGCTTGCGTTTCTTGCATGCGGCGCCATCGCGGCAAACACGTCCCTCTGAGGCTGTGTCGCGCAGAAAATGCTTAGCATCGCCGAAGTTTTAAGGGTCAGCGCTTTCTGAGGCCGCGCCGACCCAAATGCCCAACGCATATTTCACCACATTATCACTCTACTTTACGCATTTCTGAATTGATTTTCAGCAATACTCCTGCTCTAGCGTGCCGCTATAACTTAATGCTGCAGCGGTATGTGCATATTCGTGTGGGATCCTGGCCCAGCCTGCAGGAAGATATTCGCGCGTGCTTAGCGTTTAGTCCCGCAGAAGGCGCTCCTTGCTTTTTAGCATTTTTCATAACTTGTTAACAGCGCGCTATATCAACCAATTCAGGTACGCTCATGTGACGGTTGGCAACGGTCGACATTTGTCATGTTACTTTTCGGCACGAATTGCCTCGTCGTTCCTCTTTGCTCGCGAGGTATACCGGCTTGTATTGCAGAGATATTTCATGTGTATTGAGATGGAGTGAGCGCATCAGACAGGTCCGGACACGACTGTGACTTTTCATGGCCAGAGCACACGAGGGGATAATTCTTTTCGCGGCATTTGCCAGAACCGGCCTGATCTGTGTGCCGTGGGTAAGTTCCGGACTACGGTTGAAGCCCTTCTGCCCATACCTCTTTCTCTCACCACGTGCATCGTTTATGCCGAGCATGTCACGGTGCCTGTAGAGGCATTTCTGTGCGTATATACTTTTGCGACCATGTGCAAAATACTTTTGACGGTTGGTACTCTGGTAATAAATATCGCCAATTCAGCGACCCGTATGAGATTCCTGCAGGCTCTTCTACAAAGCGTTTCTATGCCCGAGTACTGTTGGAAGCTCGCCTGCAGGCTGGTGTTCTGGTATCATGGCTACTCTCGTAACGCCACGAATTAAACATTTAGGTTGCACTAACTGATCTTAGATGATTGATTGATTGATTGATTTTTGTTGATTGATTGATTTGTTATTATTGATTGATTTGATTTTTGATTGTTTGATTGTTTTGATTGATTGCGGGGTTTTTAAAGTACTGACAAAATGAAGGTGATGATCCGTGCCGTAATGGAGGGCTGCGGATTATTTTGACGTCCTGGGGATGCTAAAACTTCGCTGAAATGTCCTAAATACCGGAGTTTTTGCTTTTTTCTTTCATCAGAAAAGCGGCCGCCACGACCGGCAACCGAACCCACGTCCTCGTGCTCAGCAGCAAAACGCCTGAGCTAGTGAGCCACCGCAGCGATTATCCGCTGTTCGTCGTCCGGAACAGAGACAGCCCTCACTCTCGAAACTCATTGACTACGATACCAGTGCACAGCGGAGGCGACAGAGGTTGGTTCTGGGACGCCTTTGCCACTGTAACAAGTGGTGCCTGCAGTGCGCGTGCTCTAGTACTTTGAAGAGTATTACTTCGTAGTTCCCTGCCTTTGAAAAAGTAAAAAAAAAAACGCAGTTGTTGAAGCTTGCAAGGGAGTTGCGCTCATACTTTCCGGACGCGCTTAGAAAGCCACAGCAGCAAGGCT
This sequence comes from Haemaphysalis longicornis, assembly GCA_013339765.2. NCBI lineage: Eukaryota > Metazoa > Arthropoda > Arachnida > Ixodida > Ixodidae > Haemaphysalis > Haemaphysalis longicornis. The sequence goes on from CM023453.1 coordinate 175,997,062, forward strand.
ATACTCCGTCTTTGGGGGGACGATTACAATTTATCGGATTTCGTTAAGCTGATTAATGAAACAGAATTCGTAAGCCTCATCCATAATTCGTAAAGAATTCATAATCCCTAAGAAAGGTGGCATGAATGACTTGAAAATTAGAGCCCGATCAGCTTACTGGCAGTCGTGTACAATCTACTTAACAAGGTAATCGCTAAGAGAATTTGTGCCACTTTAGATTTCAGTCAATCTAACGAACAAGCGTAGTTTCGAATAGACTATTTAACAACAGACCATATTCACACGATCAATTAGGTGGTAGAGAAGTGCGTCGAGAATACTGAACCCCTCTATAGCCTTCATAGATTATGAGAAAGCCTTTGACTCGGTGGAAAACCAGAAGTCTTTCAGGCAATAAAGAACGAGGGTGTACACGAGCATTATGTAAAAATACTAGAGGATATTTACTATAGGTCCACAGCTACCATCATCCTGCATAAAAACAGCAGTAAAATACCTACCTTTAAGGAAGGGCGTAAGACAAGGAGACGAAATTTCTCTAATGCGATTCACAACATGTTTACAAGAAGTATTCAAAACATTACATTGGGAACCAGTGGGGGTATAGGTGTATGGAAAATACCTCAGTAATCCCAGACTTGGTGATGACGTTTTCTTCCTAAGTAACTCGGGGGACTGAATTGAAAGCATGCTTACCGCACTTGGACAAACCGAGCAGAACCGTAGGCCTAAAATAATGTGCAGAAAATAAAGTAATAATAAATACTCTGGGGACAGCACAGCGATTTGAGAATGGTGGCGAGGGAGCAGAAGGGGTAGGCGAATATATTTTTAGGCCAATTTGTGACCCTGGATCCCAACCATGAGGCAGAGATAATTACAAGGATAAAAAGGGGGTGGAGTGCATTCGGCAGGCATTCTCAGATAATAAATGGCAGCCTAATATTGTCCCTGTGAATAGAGTGGATGACGGCTGTATCTTACCGGAACTCACCTACGGGGCAGAAATTTGGAGGCTCACTCAGAGGGTTCAACTTACATTGAAGAAACCTCAGCCAGCAATGGAACGGAAAATGATAGGTGTACCATTAGGGACAAGAATGGAGCGGAGTGGATCAGGGAACAAACGCGTGTTAAGTGCATAATATTAGAAATAGGGGAACATAACTGGACGTGGGCAAGGTATGTAATGCGAACGCAAGATAAGCGTTGGTCATTATGGGTAACGGAGTGGATGCCTAGAGAAAGCTGGCGTGGTAAAGTGCGGCAGAATGTTATATGGGAAGATGAGATCAAGACGTTTGCGGCGATAAATTGGTCGCACTTAGCACAGGACTGGGGTACATGGTTAATAATGGGAGAGGCCTTTGCCCTGCAGTGGGCGTATATAGGCTGGTTTTGTTGATGATGATTGATGAATGTGAGACCCCAAAACTTTCGGTCGCAGAGGCGGAAAACAAGCTAGAGAGACCGGAACGGGGGCAGGAGTTTCAGCCCGAGAGAGAAAAGGTCGAGGGTAAAAAGGTTGGCATGAACTAGGCATCTGGATGAGAGCACGGTGCATTGAGGGGCTACTGAGCGACCTACATTTCGATTGATTGGCGGGATGCCACCCGATGAGGTTTTTTAGAACTCCCGAAATTCGGACATTATCGATATTCCGGACTGTCTGGAGGAACCCCCAGTTGTCCGATGGGGGTAATGTATATGAACAGCGGGTATTTCGGGCAACATAAGGACAAAAGTTTCCCCGACAGAGCCTTGGTGTGATTCCACACGACGCCATTTTGAATCTTATGCCACCTTGTTAGCTTAGGATCGGGTGGAAATTCGCTTGTCACCCGCCGGCGTAAGAAACATTGCTTTTGAAGACCATACATTTGCATATAGTGTGCTGAGAGAGCAATACCAAAAACCGGAAACGGGTTTTACAAGGCCGTTTTTTTCTAGACTGCACTTTTTTTGGTAAACCAATTGACGCTGAGTTAGCAGAAACATGATCCTTAGGTTTGTCCTAAATTCTTCATGACCTGTTCAGTCCTATGTAAGTGAAAGAAAGTTTATTTTTGCGACTCGGCGAGATTTCAGACTGCTATTTTTCTCGGACTATTTTTGTTCCCCTCGATGTCCAAAAAATCGGTGGGCTACTGTACATGCTGCGAGAATTACAGTGTGAGCAGAGTGGCAGCGTCTAACGCTCGCATTGTGTCATTTCTCAGGAAAACTCCAGGCTTCTAAAAACGAACGCACGGTCCTTGCTTTAGCGGGACAAATTTCTCCGGTTTTCCAGATGTTGTGGCATCCTGGAAATGAGATTCGGAGAATCACCGATGTCTCCTTACCTGGTAGCTGGAGCCTTCCGAAAACGAGCGTTTCAAAGGAGCAGTCCAAAGACAGGAAGGCTCAGGGCAAAGTCAAGAGCTCAAGTCACAGCACTCACCGCGAGAAGTGGCCGCTAGGCACCTGACTTTTTCGAATGCTCTCTTTCTCCTACAACAGTTCAGTGTTTACGATGACATTTCCTTCGTGTATTACATGTCTGTTTCTGTGAAATGCCAGCATTTTGGAATTGTGAGCAGGGCTTTATTAACCATGAATACAAGTTCAACTACTGTAGTTAGTTGTGTATTTTTGTCGCCACAAAACGCCTGGTGAAGCTTCAGAGTGTGTCTGTTTTCGCACATCCTGGCGATGACTGAAAAAAATGACCAAATGTTTGTATAGAAGAACTTCCCGCAAGGAGTTACAATTTTTTTCTTCAGTTGTCTCCCTTACCTGTCGGCAGTAGTCATAGGATGACAGAAAACCGTACAATTTTGTGTTTCTGACGTACCAAGCTAATTACGGCTTTTCTATGTAAAAACATAGATACGAAGTTTTTGAATACTACATTCCATGATAAACTAAGTAGTCTGTCTATATATGCCATTTGGAAGATTTTTGTTCACTTATCTACACACCCATGAAGCGCTGCACGCTCATGTTCATGTGTGCTGCCCATAGGGGCACGTCTCGGTGCGCACCTTCTTAGTGTTTTTGCCGGGCCCTCTGCTGACTTTTAAGGCTGGAGAGTGCCGTCAAGAAGTGCGCAGTCTCTACTTTTTTTCTTCACCCCCAGTTAGGACAAACTGAAAATAAAATGATGATGATGCAGCTCTTTTTCTGTGTTATTCTGGCGTTGGCTTGCCTGTCCGAGCTAGAGGATTCCGAAGGGGACGCTTCGTCAGGTGAACGACCAATCAAGCCACAAAACGGTGTCTTAACCCCGTCACCCCGGAGGCTGAAACAGCTTCGGTAAGCCGTGGCTTAAGGATAATTATCTGCCGAGAACATCTCATCAAGACCAATCCTCCAGACGATAGCTGATGACATTTATCTATCGCGATCTCCAGCCCCCGGTGGAGCAGCTGTTACCATTCGGCGAAGTTGTTTCGCTACTACTCTGCAGGCGCGTTGTATGTTGGCGTGTGCAGCAGCCAGGATTCCTGTGTATTGCAAAGGACCAAGCGTATTAGTAGCGGTTCTAACGCGATTAAGCGGGGGCTGAATCATAGCCCTCACGGCTAAGATTAAACCCCCGGCAGCTGCAAGAATCGACCGGATCTGGCTTGCTTTGGCGATCATCGGACGACGGTTGAAGACCTGCATCCTTGAGCTCTATCCGGCGCGTCGCACATCGTCCCTGCCGGACGTGTCAAGGGGACTGTAGAGAATTTCTTGTGAGTTTGTACACTTTTGGGGCCGTGAACAGCTCCTTTTGATGACTGGGGCCATGATTTTTGAACTTCGCTCTTTCATGCTATAAAATATAGGCTCTCGTGAACAGCCTTAGTACGCCCGAGTCTCGTAAGCTCCGGGGTGATGCTCTTTTACCTACCTACTCTCGTGTCGTCATGTCTCAAACAGTTAGGTTGTGCTCTCGGCTCTTGGTCGCCCAGAAAAAAGGCATCTTTGTGCTCGCCACCCATTCACTGCGCTTGACTTTTGGACGTTTTCGCAAACGTAACAACAGGTACCAACGGTGCGGGTCGCACTTCACGATCTTCAATGCGGCTTTGCACTTCGCAGAGTTTACGGCGGTCAATGGTACGTGTGGGACCTTTCTTCAGGTAGTTTTTCCAGTCTTCAGAGGACAGCCGGAATACCGTTTGTCTTTGTCGTGTGGGTTATTCGCCCCCCAAAAATTAGGTTTAGTAGGGAAGCAGTTCTTTGGATAGCCAAGCATTGAAAAGCGTTGTAGAAACGGCAATTCTTGGGGCTTGCAAAAGAGTACCGCTTCGATATTTCGGCACTCTTAGAAACTATAGCTGATAGGGGCTATTCTCGCTGTTGCAGCTGAGGTTGAAGAGCTTTCAAAATCCATTGAACAGATATATAGAAATGACACAGCTACCAGTGAGGCTGCAGAGGCAGAACGTGACCTCGAGAGAGAGAAACAAACTCGCGAGTCATAACTTAAGCGAGAAAAAGTCTAGTTCAAAACGTTTTATTTGGAGTTGTGACGAACTAGTCGGGCAGCCTGGCGTGCAGACAGCGGGTTATCACGGGCGAGTGAATAAAATGCGTTTCAAATTAGGGTTGTGATTTGATCCGACAGGGTAGCATAGCAAATTTGTAGAAGCGCCAGCATGAACGGAAAGAAGTGGCGCGGAGAAGAGCCCCCGGCGGATGAGACATGAGATCGTTGCGGCCTTTTTTGATGCGCGCGCAGCGAGAACTACATCTGCACTACCCTGCGAGCAGCTGGTCCACGTCTTCGCTCCCCTATACAGCATCTTTTTTGGGGGGATGGCCAGCTCTCATGGAGACTGTACAGATGCTTCTTGTGGGGGCACCAACCCAGTGTGCGATTTTGCCAAGTTACCCAAGCAACGCTTTCAGATCAAACGTTGCTCATTTAAGCACGAAATAGAGGCCGCAAAAACTGTGTACTCTCCAAGGGTTAATCCACGCAAGCCAAGTTTTGCGACCCACGAAAGAAATGAAACAACCACCATAACCTGCCGAGCAAATGCCATTTAGGGGACGGGTATCTCCAGAAAAGAACCACCTACCCGAACAAGAGGGTCAAATACCGCTCGAGCCTGTACGGAAGCGTAAAGGAGAATAAAAAATACCAAACTAGCCCACACAAATTTCTTCACAGATTCATCGAGTAGGGGCCACCAAGCCAACGCAGATATGTGCCTGCTAACCGGTCGTGGAGCGGAAACAGTATGTGGGCCTCGCTTGTGCGCAATGCTAAGGCAGTTCAACACCACGCGTTGGGGCTCATCAGTGTAGGATGTGCGCAGGTACCAGGAGCGAATGCGGTCGCAAGGTGTTGAGAATAGGCTTTACGGACGCTAAAGAACACGGGTGATAAACGGCATAAAGGGGGTGCAATGGCTTGGGCTTCCGCGCGGCCTTTACAGGGGAATATAATCGAACCAGCTCTTCTTCATCGCAGAGCATACTGAATAAAGTTTGACTATAAGGTGCGCACCTTCTTGGTGAATGTCGGATGATCTTCAGTTCCTACGGTGTGAACTGTTTCGTGTAAATGTAGAATGTGGCACCAGCCCAATCTAGTAGGTTCCCCTGAGCGCAAACTTTCAGAACATGCTATGTTGAGAGCATGTCCAAGGTCTCCTCAGCCGGGAGTTTCGGAAGAATATTGTGGAAACGCTTTGGCATCTACAGATAAAGAGAGTTTGGCGTTCGGCCATTTCCACATTTCCGCAGGTTGAAAGAGCTTCTTCAACAATTCAACGAACACAGGTAAATCCGGGGAACAAGCCGATTTGTAGCCTATCAGGTTCTTTTCTTTGGCCACCAGCTATAATTGTTCGTTATTCAGTCTTCAAAGATTTTTAGAACGTTTGAAAACATTCATGGGTTTTCAACAATTCATTACAAAGTCATCTAACGAAACATTACTTTCCTCTAACATTCTGTAACGTAGCATAGACCACGGCCCAGGTACACCTCATACCGCATCGACCGTTGCCGTTCTATCGGGCCGCACAAACGCATTTGCCGACTCATTTCTCCCCAAAACATCTGGTGAATAAAACCACCTTCTCCACAACATTGTGTCTATTGAAGATCCGGCTTCATTCAAAAATGCACTTTCTTTTTATGTACTGCAGTAATATGTAATATGGAAATTGTTTTGTGCCCAGTTACTGCCTGTGCGTCTACACTGTTACCTGTTTCATGCAATGTAGCCACCGCCTCTGTAACCCCGTAAAAGCCCTGAGGATACTATAATAAATACATAAATTCTAAATAAATGAATAAATAAATGAATACAACATCTGAGCAATGCGGAATCGCTCCAACATTTTTCTCGGATCACCAGCCTCAGACACTTCATCTGGGATGCTTTAAACTCTAGGACCTCTGGTTCTCCCATCCTTCTGGCGGCAGGCAAATCATGGTCAGTAGGCCTCCGAATTCTCTGATTTTTCCATTGGGGTGGTTTTGTGGGTGCTCGGGTAGTGAGGGGGCACTAATCGCTGCGATGAGCGTAATACAAGAAGTTTTCGCTCTATCAAAAACAACCCACAGTATGGCGCTCAGGAAGTTTGTTTTAGCGCAATAATAGTCAAAAGCTCCAAGAAAAACATACGCAAAAAGCAGTTGCACCCCGGGTGTTGAACGAGAACCGCAACCAAAACGAAAACAAAAACCAAACCCGAGCGTTCACCAGCAACCCAAACCGAACCGAAATCGCATTTTTTCCGCCATTTTAAGACTGAACCCGTGCTAGAACGATTTGAAGAAACCGTTCCGAACCGTTGCTGGTGCTTCAAAACTGTAATTTGTAGTTTTTATCGTTATGCTGTACTTTATGTCTCAAGACAGCTTTACAACTCGGCCGACAGCACAACCACATAATGCGTATAGCAAGGAGTCCCGCAACCCATCAGTTTCTTGCGCTAATGTTAACCTCAATTTATTGTCAACTTGTTCGTATATACTGCGCTAGTTCGCGCTAGATACTGCCAATTTCCCCCAACTTTTTTTTCATTTAAAATGAGCGATGTTTGAAGGTATATTCCGAAGCAACATATAGCTTATTCATGGTTCTGTGTGCATGGTGTTTAATATTGTGCAAGCTTTCAATAAGTTTTAACTTGATTGAATCCCTGCCCCTTGCTAAGGACTTCAGGAACATCATCAACAATAAATTCATATCATCCACTTCCTCTAGTTTGTTTTAATAAGCAGTTATATACAAACCGCGGTGAGGCACAGACCATTGCAGTCGTCTACGTCATCAGCACTTGAACAGTGGCATTGTGTACCTTGCGTACTGCTTCAAGAGGGCATGAGAATTACAAAAAAAACTATGGGGTCTTCCTAAGTCCACATTTCAAATAAATGTGACAGGATTCCCGTAAAAACTTGAATCTGCTCAACCTGAAAATATAAGAGACGCATCAACTAAATCCGATAAATGCAGATTAGCCGGTTGACTAGGCTAGATTTAGTGAGATGAGTGCGGGAACTACGGTGAAAACGTAGTATTGGTGTGTTCATTAGTTTGAATGATCGGAATTAGCGGGCCTATGAGGGGGCAGTATTGGAACATACCAACATAAATATTTTTGTGGTCCCTGAAATTTGGAAATTTTGCGGCGCTCTCCCTCTCGACTAATCAGGAAATTTTGTTGCGTCCAAAAAAGCTGGACGGTTTTCATATGACGAGCACTTGAATGCAATAAAATGTATTTCTTTGTGCTCGTACTGTTATTCCTAGCACAATATTAACATCTCGCACGCGATCTTATCAGTAAGTACCTAGTGCATATTTTATATCCATTCAAGGGTTTTCAACGAAGTATATATGCAAGAAAAGATGGAAGGAAGCAACCGAACTGAAAGAACAATATTAAGAGCGATCAGCTGATTTGATTCCAAGGACATCAATTCGTTGGGATTATTCAATACCTTGTCTCCCGTTGTGCTACCCTTTAGCAGCCTTGGACTACCAGCGACCACTACCGCTGCTTGTGACTTTACTACGCTGCTACCTTTCCTAGAATCCAATCGCTGTCACCTTTCGTGAAGTAACACCAGCAAGTTGCTATGAACGGAGTTTCCATGCACTGAAGGGTCATTAAATCAATCCTTCGTTCTAGCCGGTCTGTTCGCACATGGAAGGTAGGCAGAATGGAATCGGTACAAACCCACTGGTCATTTTTCATATTTGAGTCAGACGACCTGGCAGGACAGTTTTCGACTTCTAGATTGGCTAACGTGTCGTATTAAGGCAAAAATGTCATTGAAACCATATGCACATAAAAAGCGTAGCAGAACAAACAAGTTTATTTTGAATACAATTTATTTTATTTTTAGCCTGATATTGCGAATACACCGCGCGTGTGGGCGTGCGTATAGACATATTTGATGGTAGGAAAAAAAAACGGGTGCTCTGCTACCCAGAGAAGTTCCCGCATGCCAGCAAACTATTTTCCTGCCTGCCTGCCCCTGCCGGCCAGCCAGAAGCTTTAGGCAGGATGCGCGATTTGTAGACGAGCGCTGGCCCGCCACGAGCCACACAGGAAGGGGGGGGGGGATTCCGCACCTTCGCTACACTCGATGGTATCAAAAAACGTTGGTGGACGGACGGTGCAATGGGCAGCATGTAGGGAGCCTGCCCATTGCCACAAGATTCTGGTGAGGATGCAACAAAGGGGGAATGAGAGGGGGGGGGGAGAGAGGAGGGGGGGGGTTGAGGCACCAAGGCTCTGCCCATTGCCGAGGAGGCTACATGCCTGTCTGCCAGAAGACTGCGGCGAGGATGCATTGATTGGACACTACGTGCGGCCCGTCATTAGTTAGCGAGATGAGTGGATCACTAGGCTGAACCGCAGTGGTTACGTAGAGCCATTATTTAGCGCGCAGCTCTTCAGTGCCCGCTCATGTGGCCTTGTTTAGTCCCTCAGCGTTGGCATCGGTGTGAACGAGATAGCGATGAGAGCACCAAACGCAGAGCTAACAGGAAAACGCAGATGAATGCTTGGCCAAAGTGCAAGAGGGAGGGCCGTATGCCGAGGCAGGGAAAGACATGCTTCCCGGCGGCGACGCGCTACGAGGTAAGCCAGAGTATGGCACACCGTCTTGCTTTTGGTGACGACACGATCACTTCCCCAGACGCAGCACCTTAGGGAGTATCACTATGGTGAGTCGGTTCTTTTAACAGCATTGCTGTTTCGGCCGACCTTTGCCGGTTCGTCACTACAAAAGCATCGATGCCTCAAGAAACAAATCCAGTTAGGGAGGTCCCGGCAATTGATCCCGGGAGCTTTACGTGCTGAAACTGGTAGCTTCACCAGTGGGCCACAAGAAAAAACCAAGAGATACGGGGTTAGCAGAGGCGGGGAAGAATAAAACGTGCAGCCAATTGGAAAAATATCTATATATACGCTTCCGTGCTTGTTTTCTCGCGTCATGAACCCGCGTCTATCCGATTGAGCTACCATCGCATTCCGGGTACACAAAATTTCCTTTTGGTTTGTAGAGTGGGCACTAGCTTGGGACTTGTCCGCACATGCTAGCGCGTGCTGAAGCGGTCCACTTTGGGATAGATGTTGAATCCTCAGGGCGAAACCATCTGGTCCTGCCAGTCATGGAGCACTTTGGGTGCAAGTTTTGAAATAACTTTGGTGTTCTACAGCCCGGTCTCCAACGAAGGGAGATGGGCCGCCAGTTCTGTTTTTTTTTCAGCCTTGCACCACTAGTGCAAGCTGCGGCACGTTATTTGTTTCCTCAAGGAAACAACTGTGGGATATGCAACGGCGGGTTTAAGAGCCTAGAATAGAGATCAAATAAAATATACAAATTACCTACACTAATTACTAAAAATAAACTGACGGCCATAAAGGGTAATGAAATATGATTCAACCACACAAACAGCCCTAAGCTTCCCGGCGAACCTTTTATTTCGCTCCAGTTAGTGTTGTAATCATTGACCTAAGATGGAAACGTTTTGCAGTGGATAGTACAGTTCGAAGGACTTGAAATTTTCTCTATAGACGCGTTCACATTTTGCTTCGCGTCTGGAAGCACTGCGAATGCTCCAGCTATCGCCAGCACGGAGCGGCACTATTTTATTTGGTCGTCGCAGCAGGTACGCCTCCCGTATATACTTTACTTTTTTGGCTTACTTTTACAAGTTGAGATGTTGAAGCTTGAACTTTTTCCGTTGCCGTTAGCGAAAAAATAACAAGAACAACAACTACGCCTGTACTAAAGGGTGCACCACCGCAGACAGGGGATTAAAACTGTGAAGCCGGCTTCTCCGCGTGCAAAGCTGGCATATGCATACGCGCACCACTTATTATACCATTTTAAAAGTAATGTAAAGGGGAATAGCAGTGACGACGGTAGTTGATCGTGTATTGCCATTCAAGGCGTCGCGTACGGCAATGGGTCGAGCACAGGTCCAGCCGGTATGAGCTCGTGATCATGAACGTCCGAGTCGGGCTTTCGTCGTCTTCACGATAATCCTCTAAGTATACCCGATTGGGCAAATGGCGCTTCGGTATCTAATATTGTTGTGCGGCGTTACCTCTTCTTGTTACAATTGCCCCCGGTGAAAAGGAGCCATCCTGGCTTCTCAAGGAACGACGAAACTAGAGGGTCGTAGTAGGGCTTTAACCGAACCACGTGAACTATTTCACGCCCTCGGCGGCGATGATCTATAGTTCGTGCAACTGTTTACACAAGGTAATTGACGGGCGAAGTCCGCTCAATGACTCTGTACGGGCCATTGTACTTGGTGGTCAGTTTTGGGGAGAGACTGGGTGTTGAGCAGGGCACACAGAGCCACACAAGGGAGCCGGGATCAAAACTGCGATGTTTGACGCATTCGTCGTGATGATGCTTCTGGCGCTGCTGATCTGTCGATGTAAACGAAGGGGCCAGTCTACGGCATTCCTCGGCGCGGCGAGCAAGGTCTGAAATCGGCGTAAATTCGGTTGCGTCGGGCTTCTAGGGGAGTATCGTGTCGATTGTTCAGGACGGCTCTCGCCCATACAACAAAAAAAATCGTGAGAATCCCGTGGACGTCTGGGTTGCCGTATTGTAAGCAAATGTTACAAACGGGAGTGCGAGGTCCCACTTCGACTGGTTGGCAGACACGTACATGGAGAGCATGTCACCAAGGGTGCGACTGAAGCATTCCGTGATCCCGTTCGTTTGTGGATGGTATGACGTGGTAGTCCGATAAACGACGTGGCACTCAGAGAGCAGTGCTACAATAACCTCAGACAAGAAAGCCCGCCCTCGGTCGCTGAGAAGCTCCTGAGGTGCCCCGTGTCGAAGAACAAAGCGGCGAAGCAGGAAGGAGCTTCGTCACGAGCCGTGGCGGCCGGAAGAGCATCGGTTTCGGCGTACCGAGTAAGGTGATCCACGGCAACAATGATTCATCAGTTTCCGGCTGCAGTACACGGAAGTGGGCCATACAGGTCAATGCCAACACTTTCGAATGGCTTTGCTGGGCATGGTAGTGGCTGCACAGGACAGGTAAGGCGGCGCGGTGGCGAGTTTCGCGGGGTTCCGGGCGTTGACATTCAGGGGCAAAGCGCACGTACTTGCGCACGAAGGTTATAACATACCACTCAAGTAGTAACGCAGGCAAAGACCCTCATTGGTCTTTATTACGCCAGCATGACCGCAACTTGGATCAGGGTGAAAGGAGGTGCTTATGTCGCTCCGCAAATTATGGAGTATGACCAGCAGCCACTTTCGGCCGTCGGAGCAGTAGTTGCGGCGGTAGAGTAGCTTGTCATGGAGCGCAAAGTAAAAAACCTGCTGGCGTAGGGCCCGAGATCCCCCGGCAGGCGATGTACCGGAGAGCATCCCAATAAGAGAAGCAATCCACGGGTCCCTTGCGTTTCTCGGTTGACAGTTGCTGACTGCCAAGAGTGACAGACGTGAGTCACTATCACTTGAGGCAACGCAGGAAACTTCAGCAGGCACGGGGGAGCATGAAAGAGCATCAGCGTCGGAGTGCTTGCGACCTGAACGGTAAATGACCCAGATTTCGTATTCTTGCAGTCGGACAGCCCACCGACCAAGACGACCAGATGGATCCTTGAGGGAGGAGAGCCAACACAGTGCATGATGATCGGTGACGACATCGAATGGGCGACCACACAAGTACGGGCAGAACTTGCCCAGTGCCCAAATTATCGCCAAGCACTCCTCTGTTACAGAGTAGTTCGACTCGGCTTTCGTCAGTACACGGCTCGCGTATGCTACGGCGTACTCGTCAAAACCGGCCTTTCGTTGGGCAAGCACAGCACCGAGGCCAATCCCACTAGCATCAGTGTGGACCTAGGTTGGGGCGGACGGGTCGAAGCGCCGCAGTATCGGCGGGCATGGGAGTAGACGCCGTAACGTCACAAAGACTTCGTCGCAGGAGGGTGACCACGCAGATAGGTCGCTGGCACTGCTGCCGAGGAGCTCAGTTAAAGGCGAAATTACACTGTTGAAGTTGCGTGCGAAGCGTCTAAAATATGAGCAAAGACCGATAAAGCTCCGAAGCGCCTTTATAGTAGTCGGCTTCGGAAATTTGGCTACAGCTCTCAACTTCGTATTGTCTGGGAGGATCCCGTCCTTCGAAACGACGTGGCCCAGGATGGTCAATTTGCGCGCAGCAAAACTACCATTTTTGAGATTCAGCTTCAGCCCAGCTCTCTCACGGTACGTCAAAACTGGCTGCAGGCGGGCGAGGCGCGTTTTGAAGTCCGAAGAGAAAGCAACGACGTCGTCCAGATAGCAAAGACACGTCATCCACTTAAGTCCACTCAAAATACTATCCATCATTCACCCGAAGGTGGCAGGAGCGTTGCGAAGCCCGAACGGCAATTCATTAAATTCATGAAGACCGTGAAGGGTAACAAAAGCAGTATTCTCTCGATCTGCTTCCGCCATCGGGACCTGCTAGTACCCCGATGGAAGGTATAGCGACGAGAACTATTCTGCTCCCTGCAAACAGTCGAGGGCGTCGTCGCTACGGGGGGAATGATACACGTCCTTGCGGGTTATGGTGTTCAAACGGCGGTAGTCGACGCAAAACCGAATGGACCCATCCTTCTTTTTCACAAGAACCAAGGGTGACGCCCAGGCACTCTTGAAGGGACGAATAATATCACACTAAAGTATGTCATTCACGTGGTCTTCAATGGTGCGTCGCTCTGCCGGTGATACATGATACGGTCGTTGTAGAAGCGGGGCATGTGAGCCAAGTATCGATGGCGTGGCTCACAACGGACGTGCGGCCAAGAGAACTTTGCCCACAATCGAAAGACGAAGAAAACTGGCTCATAAGTGCAGTAACCTGGGTTCGTTGAGTGGCGTCCAAACTTTCGTCAATTGAGCGGCAGAAAATATCAGGACATGTTTCGTCCCGTGTGCATGGCGTAGTAGTGCTCAGCTCGTCGAATTGGAGATGGGGCGCATCATCAAGAAGCTCCGTAACAAGACGGGGATCGACCGGCTCTACAAAGCCGCGAGTTTCGCCGTGTAAAAGGGCGCACGAAGTCGTCGACTGGTTATAATCATCATTCCACTCGCGCCATTGCGAATTGTCAAAATGGCGAGGGGGTAGCGGATGACATCTGCGGCGGAAGAAAATGTCGGACGGCGTAAAAAGCACCGTAGCCTCAAGAATAGATGTGCAGCATAGAGGAACAAGAACTGAAGAACGGGGTTGGACGACAGTGTCTTCAGCGATGACCACCTTGTCGTTGGGAGCACAGAAAGAATCATCCAAGAGAGGCGAAAACTTGACTTCGGCAGGTGCACACCGTATGACGGCATGATGGCGCGACAGAAAGTCTAAACCCAGGATTACATCATGAGAGCAAGACCTGGCAATAACAAATTCAACGGTGTAGCTGAATATGCTGAATAACGACACGGGCCGTGCAGGCTGCTATGGGCTTAATCTGTTGTGCACTGGCGGTGCGCAAGGATAGTCCGGAAACGTGGGCGTCACAACCTTTCGAATTGAGCGCATAGGTCTGCGTTGAGGACAACAGAAACAGCAGCTCCAGTTCGATTAGGAGGGCGTAGTCGTGGGGATACCTTCAACAAACACGTAAAAACATTTTCGGGCGGGACGTGAGGACTTTTAGCTTTCGAGGCGGACGCAGCTCTTGCCTCGGGAACTGCGGCTGCTAGTTTTCCTCCGCAATGCTGGCAGAGGGGTGCCGCTTAGGCGACAGCGAGCGACGACGTGGAGAAGGAGATAGGCGGTTGGTGGACGTAGTAGAGCGGTCAGGCGGTAGCGACGCTATCGGCGGATCAGAGGCGACTGGGTACATTGGCTGCGGAACAATATACGGCTGGGCGTAAGCGGGGTCGTAGTACGGAGCCTTTTGGAAGGTGTTCGGAGGCGGCATGCGACGGCGGCAGTAGCCAGCTACATGTCCGGCAATTCCGCATACAAAGCATATAGGGCGATTGTCCTGCATACGCCACGTGCGCGTAAGAGGACTACCCACAGCCGTTTGAAGATGGCTCGCCGGCGCGACATGCGGAATAAGATTGGTCTGCAACGGACGGAGTGGCACGCCAGGCTGGGCTGGTGGAGCAGGCGGGTGCACCACTCGAGGGTTGACCGAAGCAGCAGGCCGCAGAGATGACCTCGCTGCAGCTTCGGCGTACGTTATGGGGCCGGCGACCGGCGCCTTGTAGTGGGCAGTTGGTAGTGCCTCAGCGACTTCTTCTTGTATCACGTGCCTCAGTGCAGGAGCTAGAGGGGACGACGGGCCCGTGGTGTACGGCAGGAGGGACACCTGGGGAGCCACCTCTTCCCGAATGAAATCTTTTATCCGGGTGAACAGCGTCGGGTCGTTTGTGTAGGTCGCAGCCAAACTCGACAGGGGCTCGGCTTGAGCGCAAGCTTGCCGAGTTAAGGCCCGTTGCTTTCGAAGCTCGTCGAAGCTCTGACACGAACGTACGACGTCGGCTATCGTTTGGGGATCCTTGGACAGCAGCATCTGGAACGCGTCATCGTCCACTCCTTTAAGGACGTGCCTGACCTTGTCCGTTTCCGTCATCGACGGGTCGACCCGTTGCACAAGTCAACCACGTCCTCGATGTAACTGGTGAATGTATTCGGTTTGTTGGCCGCGTACACGCAACTGCTGCTCGGCATGGAGCTTGCGTAAAGCTGGGCGGCTGAATGCTGCCACAAAGCGGGTGCGGAAGGCAGACCAGGTTGTAATGTCTGACTCATTATTCGAGTACCACCACCGGGCGAGCTTATCAAGGGCGTAAAACACGTTATGCAGCTCAGTCGGATCATCCCCTTTATTGTAGGCACTCACAGGCTCATACGACGACAGCCACTCTTCGACATCAGTGTCGTCTTCGCCAGTGAACATGGTTGGGTCCCGCTGTCGCATCGCGCAAGAGAAGATCACGGGTGCGCCCGATGGCGCAGGGTGCTAGCTGGTCTCTCGGTGGTTCATCTCGGGCTGTGTCCGGTTGCAAAGCTACAGTGTGGAACCGAGACCCTTGACCTCCACCACTTGTAAAGGGGAATAGCAGTCACGATAGTAGTTGATCGTGGAGGTTTATTCAAGGCGTCGCGTAAGGCAACGGGCCGAGCGCAGGTCCAGCCCGTATGAGCTCGTGAGCATTAACGTCCGAGTCGGGCCTTCGTCGTCTTCACGATAATCCTCACGACATACCCGACTGGGCAAATGGCGCTTCGGTATCTAATATTGTTGTGCAGCGTTAACTCGTCTTGTTACAGTAATAATATTTTTTGTGATACTAAAACGCTATAATATTCGCGCAGCTTGCACAAATGGTGCAAGGCTGGGGAAACAGTGTAGCTGAGGTCGACCTCCCTTCATCCATTCTAACAGGGCTAAGGCGATAGGTACAAAAAAAGGGACAACCACAGGCGCTGACTGTCAACTGGAATTTTTCAAAGGAAAACATTTATATACACATAATGCTGCTCATGAACACTGAGAGCGTCGATGGATAAAAACAGCTGATAGATTTTTGGTTCGCCCTTTGATTTGCACAATCCTGACACAACTATCACATGCTTCAAGGAACACGGGTATGTTTAAACTGCCCTTGAGGAGTACCAATAGAAAATAAGCTGCAGTTTTTAGATTTTACTTAACCTTTTTCCTTTCGACCACACATGCCCCAAATATGCAGCTCGGTCTAAAAATCCTGTTTTCGATTTCAGATTGTCGCATTCATAGCTTGTAGAAAACAGCATTGACTTATCCTGCGTCAGGTATGCACTTTTACAGTCCTGCTGTCACGTGATGTGTCAGAGCCTTGAAGGACAGGTTTCCAGATTACTACAAGCACGTTTTCAGCCCATATCAGTTCTCTCTCGGTACGAGAAAGCTTGAAAATTTTTAAACCACCTATGCAATCTGAGAAGGTTAGGGACACAAGGATTAAAATGATTGTAATACCGTACTTTACGGGGCTGTCACGTTGTATGAAGAAGATAGGCAGAAAGTATAATGTAAATGCTGATTCTTCTGCAAAACGTCAGCTGAGCCGTGCGTGTCCCACTGTCGACCGTATGTACAAAAAATGAAAGCTCCACAAGTAGAAGCACTCTGAACCATACTCCGCAATTTCTTGAATGTAATAAGAAAGTGGTCGTGTATTCGATACCCTTGAATTCTGATCGCCTGTACGTGGATCAGTCGGGATGGTGCGTAAATACCTGACTTAGAGAGCACCTTTTGTTACTAAAAGTAGGGCCTGTAGCCGCTTGTCACTTCACTGCAAAAAATTCTATTCTACCCCGTACTTCAATGACAGGAAGACACGGTAAAACAAAGCAGTCAAACAAAAGAGGAGGCAAAGCTTTCTACATTAAGAAATTGTGAGAGGACTGCAAAAGCCACCCACCATTACCCTTTGTCTGATAAGGAAGTTGGTTACTGGTTTAAGGGGTATGAGTGGAAAAGCCCAACGAAAAGCTTGCAGCTGTTTTTATCAACGTACCCAGAAATTCCAAATTACTAGATGTTTATAAATTAAATGGTTTTTTTTCAATAAAGGGTTTTTAAATTTAGTCCCCCCTTTTGGGTTTCCTCCTTCTTTTGCATAGTAGACGCCTGTTAGAAGAATTCAGGGACACCGAAAAAGTCGGCTTTCATTACTACATAGTTTTTTCCCCCATCGAGATCCGCTGTCAATGTGGGGGCCGACCGGAACGGCCTTGTGAAATCGGGCAAAACCCTACCTCAACTCTCAACACTTAGCCTTGCTGAGGACAAATTCGACGTACAAAACAAGAAGAAAAAAACAAAACTTAGCAGAACCCGCAAAACTTGAACCACTTAAGTCGATGCCAGCTGGGCATTCTCTAGCCTTGAACGACTTTAGCAACCCGCGGAAATATAAAGTGGCTATCGAATACGTGTAGGGTATCCCCTTTTAAAAATCAATATCAAATGCGTTCGTTGCTGCAGCTAAGGGAAAGCCGGCTAATAACCATTCCACTGATGTGGTGACCTAATTCCAGCGGTCGAAGAACGCGAGACTAGAAAAGATAAAAAATCTTTTGGGCATTTAAAGGTTATCTGATGGGCAAACATGAGTAATTTTTGGAGTGGACACTTCACGACGCCGTAATCTAAGTAGTGTATGGGGTTTTAGACTTCGCCTGCATGCATTTCTAATTTGAAAAAAAAAAAAAATTGTTGCATGGCCCATTTAGGTTGAAAAATTTCGACATTTATGTACAAATAAACTGATGTTATGAGTATGTTTTCCTACCGACGTGACAGAGAAATTGAAACACAACA
This sequence comes from Haemaphysalis longicornis, assembly GCA_013339765.2. NCBI lineage: Eukaryota > Metazoa > Arthropoda > Arachnida > Ixodida > Ixodidae > Haemaphysalis > Haemaphysalis longicornis. The sequence continues at coordinate 176,014,866 of CM023453.1, forward strand.
CTAAAAAAAAAACAATAAACACATGTGTTTTTTTTAGTCCGAACACATTTAAACCCGTTTAAACCGGTTCGACGCGACACGAAATGGTGCTCCGGAACCAAACACTTATCCCGGCCCTCAACCCGAACGGCTTGAACCATAACCCGAACCAAACCCCCAAAACTTCCGGTTTGAAAACCTGGTTAATATCGAACGATTTAAAATGAAAACGTCTGTTTTTTTACGTGCACTAACGTTCTAATCCAGAATCGCTAAAAAAACATACAGAATACTTTCGGTGAAGAAAAAACAGTCTCTGTGAGGGGCGACCAAGAACACACGCTTTTTATCAAACGACATAGCAGAAAGCCAGAACAAGAACATGCTTTCAGGTTTCGGTGCTTGTGACACCCCTGTAACGCCGTGCGCTGGCAAGCAAATAAAAAGAATTCTTTACGCATTGCAACCGCCTTATATTTCTACGTTTCGTTGCTTCATCGGCAAGGCACGTTATGTCATGTACAGGTAATGTACCCCAATGGTAGGCTATGCATGTACTCAAAGGTTCTGAGGCTGACTTGCCTTCTTGTACCGGCGTACTGGCGGTTATAATAAATAGAATAATTTAGAACACAGAAATAAAGTAGTAACGAAACAAAGCAGAATATATATACAGTACCACGTGCTAAGGAGGTACAGCAAATTGTGTTGTCATTATATTTGCAAAAATAATTAGTTTATTTATATCATTCAAGTCAATGTAGATGAATCCCCGTCTCTATAATTTATTTCCATGAATGCTGTTTTGCGCCTCAAATATTCACTGGTGAAACTGGACGACGACAGGTATAATATGTCTCGCCAGACACTTTTTGACACGGACAATCATCTTGACAATTAGGCCACACCTCCGGGTCGCACTAAAGAATAGAAAGGCAAATACATATTTTGGTAATATCTTAGTAGCTGCAGCCGTAGCAACACTAACTTTAAAATATTGGAATGGGTGGCTTTTCACACATCGCAAATTTCAAAAACATTATGAAACGCGAACACAATATTCGAAAACAGCATTAGACCTGCACAAATATTTTTATCAGCGGCAGCAAACATGCTGAAAGCATTAAAATAGACGTCAGGTTAACACAGGCGTGCATTAAAATACTGCCATGTTCTTGGACTTTTGAAACTGTCTATTCGTCCTATTTATAAACTATTGATAAACACAATCTTTTTAGCATTGAAATTTTTAGCGAGGCTCCACTTGTATGGTAATTATCACTGGGAGTATTCATACCATGCTAACTTTGTAATTAATAGAAAACAATCCCGATACAACCAACCGCAGGCCGAAGCGGTGGTTAACAAAGCAGCACAAATTTACGTGCTGTGGAATTTCACATAGCCACGTTAATTATTTTCCCTATAAAAGTATAGAGTTTCTGTTTGTTTGTATTGTGTGCAAAAAAGGAATAATACAAGCATTGCTTTAGTGTTTTCTCTTTTGAAAAGCATCCCTTCCGTTGCTACCCAAGTAATTGCCAAACGTAAATTACGCTTTATCTGAAAATTTCATTTCAGAAAATACAGACAGAATCCTGAAGTGAATCCTTTGAACAAAAAGTTCAGCTTGATATCACAACTTTACTTAGATCTAGTTAAAGGTCATACTCTTTTCTCTCCAACGCCTCAATATAGCCAACTCACTGTAGCCCATTAGGAATAAATGGGTGCCCTTGCACTTGTTTTGGTCCGTAATTACAGAGTTCTGCGTATACAAGACGCAAAAAGTGACAGCCAGTTTAGTATATTTGTGCTACATTCTTGCCTCGCCCTATCGTGGCTTCTGTAGCCAGATCACATATCTAAAAATAAATGCGGGCAAGTAAACCTCAACACCCGAGGCTTCGGCTGGCTATTTCCCGGCGTTCCCAAATGCAAGGAACCATAGGAACTCTGCTAGAAGCAAACTCGCAACACATTTGTTGCGTGGTCACTCATGTTTTGTACGATACTCTAACCGGCTATCAAAACCTACAGTGGAATGTTCGCACGTTAAGTCAATGAAGCGTAAAGAAAAGATCGCCCAACGCTGACGAAGATGGCTTGGTTAAGTTCCCTGGCTATGGTAATGCCTGTGTTTGGAACCGGAATACATTGAGGTACAACTGAAGGATAAATATTTCACCAGAAACCTTTTCTCAGTTACAGTTGTTTCCTCAAGCTGTGAGGAGCAGAATGAGTCCTGTTCAGCAAGCTGCCCAGACGTTCTGTCTTTCTTGTTTTTGCACAGCAACTAAAATGTAAGGAAGAGCACGAGCTCTAATTCCACCGTGTGGAACGTACCTCCCTAGCCGACTCGCTCGCTGGGAGGAGGTCTTGCTGCGAAGACTTCGTGTTGGTGTAGCCCTCTCTCCCGCTGTTACCCGGGAGTGGCCACCACGCTACCATGCCCGTTCGACCAGAGCTGCCCCTTTTGCACGGCTCCTGCCGAAAATGCCGACACAGAACATTTGCTGTGGACGTGCCCTTCATTGCAAGGGGCCAGAACACGACACCTTCGAGGCACAGGCCTCCACCCTGGCAGACCACCTGACCTCCATCGGTGGATATGGGGACCCCACCACCGCTCCCTCCTTGCGTTTGTTCGCGAAACGGGAGTTAACCTATACTTGTAGCATAGTATTTATGCCAACGGGCATACTGTCGCAAAAAAAAAGAATATCGAATGCGTTCGTTGCTGCAGCTAAGGGAAAGCCGGCTAATAACCATTCCACTGATGTGGTGACCTAATTCCAGCGGTCGAAGAACGCGAGACTAGAAAAGATAAAAAATCTTTTGGGCATTTAAAGGTTATCTGATGGGCAAACATGAGTAATTTTTGGAGTGGACACTTCACGACGCCGTAATCTAAGTAGTGTATGTGGTTTTAGACTTCGCCGTGCATGCATTTCGAATTTTGAAAAAAGTTAAAAAACTGTTGCATGGCCCATTTAGGTTGAATAATTCGACATTTATGTACAAATAAACTGATGTTATGAGTATGTTTTCCTACCGACGTGACAGAGAAATTGAAACACAACACTAAAAAAATCAAACAAATAAAACACTTCTGTTTTTTTTCCTCCGAACACATTTAAACCCGTTTAAACCGGTTCGACGCGACACGAAATGGTGCTCCGGAACCAAACACTTATCCCGGCCCTCAACCCGAACGGCTTGAACCATAACCCGAACCAAACCCCCAAAACTTCCGGTTTGAAAACCTGGTTAATATCGAACGATTTAAAATGACAACGTCTGTTATTTTAGCGTGCACTAACGTTCTAATCCAGAATCGCTAAAAAAACATACAGAATACTTTCGGTGAAGAAAAAACAGTCTCTGTGAGGGGCGACCAAGAACACACGCTTTTTATCAAACGACATAGCAGAAAGCCAGAACAAGAACATGCTTTCAGGTTTCGGTGCTTGTGACACCCCTGTAACGCCGTGCGCTGGCAAGCAAATAAAAAGAATTCTTTACGCATTGCAACCGCCTTATATTTCTACGTTTCGTTGCTTCATCGGCAAGGCACGTTATGTCATGTACAGGTAATGTACCCCAATGGTAGGCTATGCATGTACTCAAAGGTTCTGAGGCTGACTTGCCTTCTTGTACCGGCGTACTGGCGGTTATAATAAATAGAATAATTTAGAACACAGAAATAAAGTAGTAACGAAACAAAGCAGAATATATATACAGTACCACGTGCTAAGGAGGTACAGCAAATTGTGTTGTCATTATATTTGCAAAAATAATTAGTTTATTTATATCATTCAAGTCAATGTAGATGAATCCCCGTCTCTATAATTTATTTCCATGAATGCTGTTTTGCGCCTCAAATATTCACTGGTGAAACTGGACGACGACAGGTATAATATGTCTCGCCAGACACTTTTTGACACGGACAATCATCTTGACAATTAGGCCACACCTCCGGGTCGCACTAAAGAATAGAAAGGCAAATACATATTTTGGTAATATCTTAGTAGCTGCAGCCGTAGCAACACTAACTTTAAAATATTGGAATGGGTGGCTTTTCACACATCGCAAATTTCAAAAACATTATGAAACGCGAACACAATATTCGAAAACAGCATTAGACCTGCACAAATATTTTTATCAGCGGCAGCAAACATGCTGAAAGCATTAAAATAGACGTCAGGTTAACACAGGCGTGCATTAAAATACTGCCATGTTCTTGGACTTTTGAAACTGTCTATTCGTCCTATTTATAAACTATTGATAAACACAATCTTTTTAGCATTGAAATTTTTAGCGAGGCTCCACTTGTATGGTAATTATCACTGGGAGTATTCATACCATGCTAACTTTGTAATTAATAGAAAACAATCCCGATACAACCAACCGCAGGCCGAAGCGGTGGTTAACAAAGCAGCACAAATTTACGTGCTGTGGAATTTCACATAGCCACGTTAATTATTTTCCCTATAAAAGTATAGAGTTTCTGTTTGTTTGTATTGTGTGCAAAAAAGGAATAATACAAGCATTGCTTTAGTGTTTTCTCTTTTGAAAAGCATCCCTTCCGTTGCTACCCAAGTAATTGCCAAACGTAAATTACGCTTTATCTGAAAATTTCATTTCAGAAAATACAGACAGAATCCTGAAGTGAATCCTTTGAACAAAAAGTTCAGCTTGATATCACAACTTTACTTAGATCTAGTTAAAGGTCATACTCTTTTCTCTCCAACGCCTCAATATAGCCAACTCACTGTAGCCCATTAGGAATAAATGGGTGCCCTTGCACTTGTTTTGGTCCGTAATTACAGAGTTCTGCGTATACAAGACGCAAAAAGTGACAGCCAGTTTAGTATATTTGTGCTACATTCTTGCCTCGCCCTATCGTGGCTTCTGTAGCCAGATCACATATCTAAAAATAAATGCGGGCAAGTAAACCTCAACACCCGAGGCTTCGGCTGGCTATTTCCCGGCGTTCCCAAATGCAAGGAACCATAGGAACTCTGCTAGAAGCAAACTCGCAACACATTTGTTGCGTGGTCACTCATGTTTTGTACGATACTCTAACCGGCTATCAAAACCTACAGTGGAATGTTCGCACGTTAAGTCAATGAAGCGTAAAGAAAAGATCGCCCAACGCTGACGAAGATGGCTTGGTTAAGTTCCCTGGCTATGGTAATGCCTGTGTTTGGAACCGGAATACATTGAGGTACAACTGAAGGATAAATATTTCACCAGAAACCTTTTCTCAGTTACAGTTGTTTCCTCAAGCTGTGAGGAGCAGAATGAGTCCTGTTCAGCAAGCTGCCCAGACGTTCTGTCTTTCTTGTTTTTGCACAGCAACTAAAATGTAAGGAAGAGATTAATCGCCCTATACGGCTGGCATTATTGCTTGGGCAACTTTTTAACCCGCCCGAAGGTATAGCGAATAAGTTTCATTTCTTCACGCAACACACGACAGGCCGATACCTTGGTGTGCGTTTAGTACTTGTAATTTTGGGAACTTGCGTGACCTGTTTCCCTGAAAACAATTTTGCCCCAAAGTGTGTTTTGTGAAAACTTCTATCGCCACTGAGAATTGTCTTATCTGAGGAATTACCTTACTTTAAAGTTCACAGCAAACATTATTTGAAATAGAAGCTCGAATAAAAAAAATCAGCATGCCGACACATGGCCTCGTCGCACGCTTTTACTGATTTGAACGCTAACACCCTACTACAATTTGGTTTTCCAATTGTTATGTTTACTACAAATCTACTATGTGCACCTGAAGGATTTGTAGCGGAAACACAACCCTGCAGTTCGTTTCCTGCGAAGATAGCGTTAGAGCAAAAGTTTTTATAGTGGTAGTTTTTTATATTTGTCAAAATGGCTGAAAAGAGAAAACATTGGAAATGATATATTTTCATTAAATGTATATGTAACTTTATTACCAAATCATTCAAACATCATTTGTCGTTGAAGATTGAGAAAAAATAATCAGAAGTTTAAGAAATAACCTCTCGCAAAGAATCTATGCATCTTGCTTCACTCTTCTTTTTGCCAACCTTTTCACATAGTTTGGGAAAGAGACGGGAGACGAAACACCCCCCATTATAACAGTGAGCTTGCTACTGCTTTTTGACTACTAAGCGAATTTCTTTCACGTTACAGGAAAAAATTAGGTTCGGCCACCTTCGCTCCTTAAATGCGACGACCGCGGAAACAGCTGAGCTGATGGTCTTCAATTGCTTTACCTTGGCTTTTCTTATGTCTGTCCATATTACTGTGAGATCAGACACTGATGCCGTCGAGCGCACGCCGTATCTCTCAGCTAGAAGTACACGTGCGTTTCAGAGCATACGTCATCATTACGCGCCCGTAATCACCGAGGTGGCGCCAATCGCAAGCTGTCTCTCTCTCAACTAGGAGAACCCCTGCGCTTCAGAGCTTACGCCATTCTTACGGGCAGTTGATTCCGAACGTGCCGTTTCTACCGGAACCAATCCACCGCCACACGTGCTCCCGAAACCTGCTTATCGCTCCCTGGCCTTTTTGTTCCTCTCCCTGACATTTCTGGGCATAACGCTTATCTACGCGCAGCTAATACACGACTGATGCCGCGGACCGCAGCCGTCTCTCTCAACTAGGAGAACAATGATCGTGATCATGGTTGTTTTTTTGGGCGGAAGGTCGACTACGGGCAAAGAGCGCCAAGGAAAAGTTGTTTTATGAGGACGAGATGATTCAACTAAATAAACTAAATATTCAACTTAAAGTATACATGAAATCACATAAATGACAATGTAGATGACTGGCGTAAAGAGCCAGGGTGTCAATACGAATGGTAAGTAATGAGATGCAAAAAGTTGATATCACTAAATAACCTAAAAGTACGCTTGTGAGTAATTATGGGGTCGTCCCCTAAAAGTACGATGGGTGTAGTGGAATGTGTTGTCTGTGTAGTTGTGAGAAGTGTCTGTGTCGTGTTGTTTCTAGTGCCTTGCATTGTATGAGGATGTGGATCACGGATAGGGCCTCTCCGCAACTGCTGTACAGAGGTCTTGGAGATCTAGTGAGCGGGTGAGAGTGCGTTGCCTGTGTGTGCCCCATCCGTAATCTACCCAAGGCGACCCTCTGTGTATCTGTTGCGTGTGTCGGTGATGTATAGTCTCAAGTGTGGTTTTATTACGTGTAACTTGTCGTCTGTTTATTCGCTCCAGTGTGTTTGCCACGTTTTGCGAAGTTGTTATCTGATGTGTGGCTTCACGTCGGAGTAGGGTAATGTGGTTATATTTACCGTATTCAAGAGTGTAGCAGCAGCAGCCACTCGATCCGCGGCTTCGTTCCCGGCTATACCACAGTGGCCAGAGACCCAGAAAAGGACCAGTTCAAATTTGTGGACATACACAAACGTAATACCCTTGACGATTAGATGTGTGCCTTAATGTGCGCCTAATGAAGCACAAGAATAGCATAACAAAGGACACGCAGGCGCATTTTTCAATGCTTTGCGAAATTTGTCATTCACAGTGCTACCTTCATTTCAGAGAAACAAAAGTGGTATTCAAACATAAAGACAGGACGACCCGAGAGGTGGTGGCGGCGTTCCATATCTCTTAACTGGGCAAAACCTGCGTCAGCCATCCGTCGATATCGCTTAGCCACGAGGAATTCGAGTTTTTAGATAACCGGTGAAGATTTCTTTCTTGCAGTGGCGTAACCTTTTGATGATTTAAGGCTTTCGTTATCCATATCAAGCTTTATTTTATTCTGATGTTTTTCCTTTGTATTGTAATGCGCAACTGGTGTTGTTAGTATATAATTTCATGTCTTTCTTCAATAAAACGTAGTGGTGAGTCAGCGCTCGTCCTGTCCCCTTCCTTGCCTTAGTCATCGTGTGTGCGCGCTCTTAGGAAAGATGAATAAGTACCAACTCGCACAATTTTCGGTTTTTTTACCCTGACAACTTGAGAGGTCCCAGAGCTCTCTGCCTAGTAAACAGACCGGAAGCTCATCCGCCGGAGCTTGAACTGGGCTCCGACGGCCACCATTTGAGGTTTCTACCCTTTACCTTAAAAACACATCACCACGGTAAGTTACAGCTTATGTTGGGGGCTCGGGGTCCGCGGTGGCGCCAGTACCGTGACCAAGATTACTGAAGGTGCCCCGTTCGGGGAACTAGGAGAACACCTGTGCTTCAGAGGTTACGTCATCACTACGCGCAGATAATCCCCGACGTGCGCGCCCCACCGGAACATCTCCGCCCTGACACACACTGTATACAGCTGCTCGCCGGCTCCTGGCCTCGCCGCACATTTCCCTTATACTTCTTCTGATAAAATTTTCCTCCTCTCCACTTTGCAGCGCAAGATTTGAAAACGCAATGCACAGATGGAACTAAAGCTTTAGCAGCTCCGCTGTTAAAAATGGCAGGAAACGCTATCGTAAAATCCTGTATTACAAATGGTGCATTTCTTTGTTAACCGCAGAAATAGAGATAACCACATGAAAGGTGTCGTCAGTTAGGTCGCAGTCCATTCAGTATCGCCGCTCACATTTTTCCAGTGTCTCAGCTTCTCGTTATGCCGGGTTCAACAAAAGGTTTTCTGTCTTTTATATCTTGTTTAACTGGGAATGAATGAAGTAGGAGAAGGTTAACGTATTTGTCACTCTTGTTTTTGGCAGTATCGATTCTTGGCACATTGTTTACTACTAACTCAGTGTTGCGTATCATTTTGTTTCAAAAAAGAGCCAACCCATTGTTCTAATTTTTTTCTCTTTCCCCTGTTATCCTTTGTATTCTTCCCAGCTCCGTATTGTATATATCACACTTTGAAAGATATCCTTAACATCTTTAGAAAACGATGGGTTTTTCAGCTGGCGGTTTCGCTCTAGCTTGTAAACGTTTGTAATTTCATTGAGCAGAGAAGAAAGGCTAGCAGGTAGCTATGCAAGGTGGGCCAAACCACGCAAAGGGACCCCCGAGCCCTGAGCTAATTGTTTTAAAAACGTGCACCCATGCGCTACATTCAAAGACTACTTACACATTGATAAGGAGGAAGAGAAAGCTATATAAACCAAAACATTAGATAAATAAAGTAACACGAACCAGACGAGTAAAAGTAGTGGAAGAAAAGACAAGTCCCATTAAGTTTCGGAGTGCATGCTACGGTGGAGAACAGTCGGGCGTAGTAGAGACGGGCACGTGATTGGGGTGAGTCGACGAGACTGTCACGGTGGGCCAGCACAGCTAAATAGTGTTGTTATTGAAGTGGGGAGCATTGGCGATTGAAAAACACAGTACGGTTGAATGGCCAGTGACGTGGTCCCGGTCTGTGGATACCGGCGACTGAAACGTTTTCACTCCACTGCGTCGCATGCGGCACACCGTGGCTCTGCCGACCGCGTCGGGCGTCCTCCATATGCCCATTTAAGAAATGACCTAGATATTTTCTGCTAGACAACGGGCAGTGATCATTTGACAGCATCGAGCTTGGTAAATTGGCCCACACCGCAAGGCCTAACCATCCCGCTTCCTCCGTGATCTCAGCTTCTGTTTTGTTTGCGGTCGTTGGTGTTTCTTTAGAACTGCCGATTACTGAAAGAGAGGACCGGCCAAACACAAGTGGATGAAGGAAGGCACAGAAACAACAAATATTTTTTGTTTTTCGCGCGTACCCCCTTCCCAGCGCGGAAGCCGGAATTTGGCGCCTACTTAAATTCAGCTGGTATTACAAACCTCCATATCTCCACCACATTTTTGTACTGCATAGCCACCAAACCTTCTAAAACTGCTATGCGACTCCCAACACCTCTTATCACGTCTATAAGTGCCCTAAAACACTTCACCACTAGTTTCCCTGTATTTGCGCAGTAGGGGTGCGTGAGATATTGCTGCGTGTTCGATCTCTAGAGCGAAAATGGCGGCCGCAGGGCGAGGTTCAAGTTGGTAGGGTAACCAAGAGCCGATAGCTTTTTCGAGTCCACTACTTTTGCCTGCACGAGATGACGGCTACAAAGCTAAACGTTTTAAATGATGAAATCGACTGAAAATGACTCATATCATATTTTCCTCGAAGGGCACTAGTACAGTTTCCAAGGGAATCTCAAGGGACAGATTTTTCTCCCAGACCTCAAAACTTTGGCATTGAACGATCTCTCACAGCAGTCTATACAGACGTTCGATCAATACTCTTTACGACAGGCCCATATTTGGGCTATTTTCGAAAGTGACTAATCGGTTTTATTGCATGCCTACAATGCCCAAATATGTGTATTTGGGTCGTCTTATGAGGCAGAAGGAGTACTTCAAATGTCCAGTGAACATATGTATCTTAAGGTACTGTGAACGCTATGAAGGAAGAAAGCTAATTTCAAAGCATCAGTGGAGACACCCGAGTCGCAATATGTGTAGGCCCAAGACAATAAAAGAAGGGTCGTCACATAATCATCATGGTCATCATGAGCCTGTTTGTGTTCACCGCCACACGAAAGCCTCTCCCAAAGATTTCCAGCCACGCCTACCGAGTGCCAGCTGAGTCCATGTTTTCCCCCAAATCACACCCATCATACAATATAGTGTTAAAATAACCCAGGCAACACAAGAAAATGCATGTTGAAAGAGAGGGTTAAAATGAATTAGAGCTCCAGGTTGTACGTAAACAAAATGGTGTTTGAGTACGCCAATTAGTAGTCGACCGTGTAAGAGAACATGGCTTTGAGGAGAGAAGTGAAAGCTCATCAGAAGAAGGGTAGAAGAAACACATCTTCTTTAGCAAGAAAGATGTTACTCAGTTCACTAGCCCCAGGGTCACAGGCTCCCAAAATAGTCTCCAGAATGCATTCGCGAAAACTTTTTAGCAGTAAAGGAAGGTCTGATTTCATACTTTGTTAGCTGCCTTCCTACGCAAATTTAAATTCCAGCGAAGAGCCTGGAGTTCTAGAATGCACACTACAAAATATAAAGTGACTCGCTGCATCGGCCACTCAGCAGGCATAAACTTCGCCTGGAAATATTTTCAGGGTAAACCCTACTGTGTACTATCGCGGATTGACTACGTCACCCGCTGTCTCTTGCCTCGTGCCACGATCTCGCCCCCCCAGAACCTGCCCTGCCTAGAGTCAGGAATCATGGTTATACGTCGGTAGTAGTGTACAGAAACTGCCAGGGGCTACGATGCCCAACATTCGCGATACCTGCCGACTAAACAAGCGCTCATAAACCGCACGTGGGTGCTTCAGCGTTTCACTGGCAGCAGCGGAAGAGACAAGACAACAGCTGCAAACTTCGTCTGCAAATATTTTTGGGCAAACCTACCGATCCTATCGCGGTTCGACTACATCACCCCGGTGTCTCCTGCCTCGTGCTAGGGTTTTGCCAGCCCAGCACTTGCCTTGCAGATAACCAGGGGCCATGACGCCGCGATGACCCTGCGCCACTCACCGTTTGCACTTTTGCAGATACTGCTCCTCCCTGCCCTGGGCCAGTCGCCAGTTATCACCTCTGCCCAGCTATTCGTGCCGTTCGAGGAAGACTAGCGTACTGGGGTGTGTCCCGTTTTTGACGGACCATTGTTCGGCGACGGCGTTTCTGCAGTTTTAAAGCAAAGCTTTTTACCTCTACCCCCCAAGAGTTCTTTCGCGACCGTTGGTGTCAAAAGAAAACTCCCGTGAACAAATAAAAGAATTTACTGGCACCGCCAGGAATCGAGTCGGGAACTAACAAAGTTACAAAGCCACAGCCCGTTGTCTTACCGATTTAGCTACGAGTCCAAGCGTAGATGGGGAAGACAAGTGATGCACTCACCAAGAACATAAACGGGTTTAACCCTTGCATTCTCACTTAATAGCATGCCATTGTGATTAAAGGAAGCTCACACCAACACATGGCATCTCACGTCTAGTACGCCAATGTTCTAGAGCCTGTGACTTTCAGTGGTCACGTAAAAAATCTCAGCCCCTTGTCTCCCGCCCTCACTCCAAACAACACCTCAAGGAAAAGATTCAAATACTCCTTGATAGCCAGGCCATCACTCCAAGCCCCAGCATGAATATTCTGGGCCTACATCTGCAGGCCTAGACCGAGAGTGATGTATCCCTGAAGTGCCTCAAACACTGCATCACCAAAATCATACACATTATCAGGCGAGTTGTCACCAAGAAGCGAGGCCTCAAGGAATACGATACCTTTCGATTAGTAAAGCTTTTGTGCTCTCGAAAATCACTTACTCCAACCCCCTGTATTCTTCTCGGCAAGGAGAACATAACGATGCTTTATATAAAAATTAGAAACACGGTTCAGCAAGCCATTGGTCTTCCCATTAGTGCGTCCACTGAGAGGCTGCTTAGCACGGGGTATCTCTCTAACCAGAAGCTCCGAATGAGGAGAACTGCCGTAGGTAGCCGCATCCTTCACCAGATCGGCTGGGCAGCATAGAATGTCACCCCGCTAGGTGTACTCCTGGACTGTTGGCGACAGGAACAAAAGATGCTCCCTTTGCTTAGAGATATGAACCCCTAACACGACGAGGGTCACCGAAATCACGGGCTCAAGCGAATAACACCACCCTGGGAGGTTATCATGCAGGTATCTACACAGGCGCCTCCCAACATCGGGGGCAGCAGTAAGCCATCATCGTGGCCACCTCCAGAACCAACCTGATTGCTTGTGCCTCATTGAAGACCGAAGACATGACAACAACAGAAGGGGCAGCCACCTCCTTGGCTCTCACAAAAGAGGGTTCGTAAGCTGGTCACCGATTCCGAACAAGCCTACCGGAATTACCAGTCGAATTTGGTGTCCCGAACTACACTGCGTGTGCTAAAAAACCACTCCCAAAATAGTTCCATTCAGCCCATTTGCACACCCGCTCACGCGACTAAGGAGGGCAATGAATGCGTCCAACAATCCTGCACATTTACGCCCCGTGTTATGGAGCTGCACGAGGACAGTGACCCGATTGTCTCGCTCAGAAAGATAACCCAGCATTATCACCTTCTGAGACAGAACGTACCTTCGCCTTACCCTGACCTTTCAATAGAACAACAAACTACCTTACGGCTCATAAAATCCGGCTCCTTCCCACGCCCGACGCGTCTTCACTTAATGCAGTCGAATCGCTACGACGATGAATGTAAATTTTGCTCAGAAGTAGGAGCACTCTGTCACATATTCGGGTGTGCGACTATAGCCCTGGGCACCCTCCTGTCCAGCCCCTCTCGGCTCTCCAGACCCTCACTGCTTACCCAGCTTCTGCTAGTGTACAGAGCACAGGCGGCGTGGACTGAATTTCGGCTGCAGTGAAGAAGAACCACTGCCCTGGGCTGCACTCTGGATTGTTTAGAAATCTGAATAGAAGTATTTCCTCCTCCTGCTTCTCCTCCTCCTTCTCCTGCTCATCCTCCTTCGTCTCCTCCTCTTTCTCCTCGTCGGTCTCAGCCGCTGATCTCGTCGCCTCCGCCCGCAACGGCAGAGACGGAGAAGTGAGATCGTCTAACCCAGGGTTTGAGCTTTAATTTTATAAAAAAACAGTGCTCACTCATGTGCTACACGAATACAACTCAACCAACCACCGTTCATGCATCATTCATTAATTTAACCATATAATATCTCTTTGAAGTATTAGAGGGTGTGGTTAAGTGCATTTACCTTCTCTCTGGATTCACTATTTGTAGAGCGATGCTTGTGAATTTATGTGTCGTCATATGGGTAATCGTTGTGGAAGCGTTTACAGCTTTGCTTCGAAACACATTTACAACGTGGATTGCCGCTACATTTTTGTGATAACACCAGCGCTTTCGGCGGCCATCCGGTTTCCTTCCTGGCAACAAGGGACTGCTTACGCTGTCCCGGCTATGGTGAAATACAATACTTGGGTACTGAAAAAACCGGCCGACCCGGAGCGTGGCCTGCGCGATCGGCTGCCGGCGGCGCGCCGTTGAGCAACGGCGCGCCGCCGGCAGCCGATAGCGGAGGCCACGCCCGGAGTGAGGCACTTAGTTTCAACCCCGCGCGATGGCGCTCGCGTTCCCCGCCCGAGCGCTTTTCGCATCGGGAAGCGGCGAGTGTGCGTTTGTCGGGGCAGTCTCCAAGGAGCTACAGTTATTTTTTTGTGTAAAAATAGTAGAGAATGCTATTATGTACCAGGGTTTTTACTAGAAAAGTAGCCACGTCGTGTATTTACTGTTTGCTCATTTTTTATCACATTTAGCCAACCGAGCAGACCGTGCACGCCGTGCTTTGTCAATCAAGAGTAGCGTGCGGATATTTTTTCTTCGTTCTTTGATGATTTTCCTATCCAGTTGTTTACACTGAGCAATGAGCGGCGTGGTTTGGGCTAGCCAGCACAAGTCAATATTTCTGCTTTTTTCTTCATGTTTTGCTGATTTGTCCATAAACGTTCTGCATACCGAGGAAACAGCGTCGTGCGTACACAAACGTTTACGTTGCCTTTTTGCAAATTTGACCCAAGGCAGCACACATGACAGATGTCCTAAAACTTCAGTCAAGTCACCCAAAAGCGTGATTCACGACAGTATTCACTGCCGCAATTGTCAAAAAAGCACCAAGCCACACTGCGGGAACATTTTAAACTGAAGGTTTTTTGCACACTGAACAACTATAAAAATAAAATAACACATATTTGACATTTAATTATTTACCTCCACATCAAAAATAAATAAAATAAAGAACCAAGAACATTTAAAAGAATGTGGTTCCTGCTATAGGCTCCTCTTACAATGTGGCATACCAAGGTCATGTGCGGCGGCTAGCTGTTTTCGATTTCCAATAAGGATCATGTGCATCGACTCAACAGCGGCGAGAAAATGTCATTCTGTCATCTGTTTATTGTAGGTGTTCGCTTTCCGTGCTGTAAATAATTATCACATTTGTCCGCCCACCCATGCACGCACAACGAACGCGCGGAGCACTTAACTATAGCAGACTATAGGAACACGAAGGGAGAAGCAGAACCGAAACCACATGTGAGAGTCGAAATGCAAGTGCGAAAGAAAAGCTCGGTGCGGCTGTAGTGAGAACAGCTACGGAGAAGAATAATCAGTACCACACGAAAGCGAAAACTCGATGGAGCGCGAAAGCAACGCCGAACGAGTTCCGGTAATGCGCGCAAATGCCGTGCGTAGGAGAAAACACAAAAAACAATAGAGAACGGAAGCACACGTATAACGCAACTCAATTGCAGCGTTCGTTGTGGACTGTATTGAAGGGTCAGCAGTTCCCTTTTCGGATAAATTCATCACTGGTGTGGCGAATGCGCGTTGCCATAGCTTTGCGAATGCTAGTAATATAGCATGGTTCTAATAGGAAAACTGCAGCTATGCAGTGCACATGTAATCTTTGTTAATTTTTTCAACCCATTTGGCCTACCAAGCAGGCCGCGTGAGTTGTGGTTTATTTGTCGAGGCTAGCGTGTGAATACCATGTTTGCTAACGTTTCTGTCGTGTTGTGTCAGCCGAGGAAACAGCGTGCTGTGTTAGGCAGGCCGACTTACGCACGTTTCCGTTTTTTTTTATTTAATCCACGCTAGAACACTGCACAGATCCCAATTCGTAGGCCTGGCCCGAGCCAAACAAAATATTTAAATATAAGCCCGAGGCTCGCCCATACACGACAAAATTTAATAAGAGAAACCTAGCTGAGCCCGTCGGACTGTTTTGAAATATCAGCCCGCGTTCGGCAGGCTATAAACATGAGTCCGAAGACATTTGATGTTTTCAACCTGGAAACATAATCATTAAGCGACTATATTAGACTTACATTTTTAAAACTTGGACCGAGCTTTGTAAATACATATCCAAACACATGAAAAGAATTTTCGAGAATATCAGCAAAATATATTTTCAGTGGAGCTGCTGTGACTTCGCACTTCGACTTTTTCTTTTGATTTAACCTAATTTAATGAGTAAACTTTTTGGTATCAACAATCGCGAATTAGCGGCGCACGACTGCCGGGCTTCAGACACTGCATGGACATGCGCCTGGGCCAGCAACGGGCCGAAAAAAAATTGTTGAATGCGTGTCAACTGGCGTGTCAACACACGCGATCTGTTTTTAATAACTTCCCTCAAGACAGCGGAAAGCATCAACATTACAACCGTAATTATCAAAAAAGCTCCATACGGCACACTTTAGAACGCGATGATTTTAAAAATTTTCCATTCATTGGTACACTGGCCATTCATTACCATGAGACAATTACGATATTAGAAATGCACAACTTCATAACAAGTGCTGCCCAAATCTTGTGGACGTAAGATATTATGAAACAGTTATGAATTCAACAAGTAAAAGATGGCTAAAACAAATCGTAAATATAAAATCTTTGTACCAATCGCATAAATGTATTAGGGGTATAGTCCTACAACACGCCATTGCACTATCCTTTAAAACTGCGTGGGCCATGGCCCTTAGAAAATGAGAGACCGCCGCAAGCAAGTGCCCTCTCAAAATTACAAACAAAAGAAAGAGCCAAGAACATTTAAAGATCAGCGTAGTGCCAGCTAGGCTGCTCTTGCAATTACACACACAAAAATAGTATGTGCAGCGGCTTAAGAAGCATCAAAAGCGAGCGTGAACCACTCAACAGCAGCATAGCGGCAATGCGCACCGCCTCGAGGCGTCCTCGGGCGGGGCACACCAGCGCCACGCGCGACGGTTAACATGTACGCCTTCAAGGGCGCTGTAGGGACAAGGCGCCGCTTTGTACCTAAGTATTCTAGTTCACTATACGCCTCGAGCGCGGCCTGTAGGGGCGCCACTGAAATCCCCCTAGCGGCCCGTTTCCACAGCAGCCGCGGGAGTCCGCGTCCCGCTCCCAAGTGCCGCCGCTGCTTTCGCGGCACGTTCACGACTGAGATTTACTGTTTGCGGGCGTTTGAAATCCATGTTTATGTGAAGCAGTCACTCTGTTCGCAAATGGGGTGTGTTTACGAGAGTGTAAATGTTTCTGACGCGATCTTAGTGTGGTATATTCGGTCTGCATAAGCGCCAGGTATGTGTCGCAGGCCAGCGTCGCGGAACCGGCGTATGATGGAGCCGATTGTAGTTACACTGACCTGAATTTACTAGCAGTTTCTCCGTAACCACCGGTTTCTCAGATGTTCATTCTACGGCTGTACACTACGATTTAAATCGGTTTTGTGCGCTTACATAATCAGCGGAGCACTCCTACCTGACAGCACACCAGTTACGTTTTCCAATATACCTCAGATATTGATCACCACCATTTACAAGCCGGTCTTTGTTGATTTCGGGAATATTTAACAAAAGCACGATGGACAATGCATAATTATACTCGGGGATCAGCACACGACAGAGTCGTCTTGTCGTGAGGTGAGCGCCCGCAAACATTCATCTGCTGCATATATCCTCTGCGAGCAGTGCGGAGACGGGCTTGGAATATAATCCGCGTCCGCGACTAAATGCTTCTTCGAAATATCGTCTTATGTCACAGGGAGCGTGCAGAATGAAACAGAAACTGAAATCAGAGCGTCTTATCACATACCACACTCTTCCAACGACACCTTCGCTTGTTGAACAGCCTACACTGTATACTTCCAAAAATGAGTCCGCCATACGATCAGCTGTTCGTTGCAGTATAAAAACAGACAAAAGTGAACGCGAGATTTGTGTGTGTGTGTGTGATTACTAAAACGTAGTTGCTTGCTTGACTCCGCTCCGCATTTGTACACAGCGTCCCCCTCGCCCCCCCCCCCCCCACCGATGTCTCGCGAAATAGCAGTGCATTTCGCGTATAGCTGGTCTAGTGAACCCTACCTGGCTTAAGTTTCGACAAACGTCTTTAGCATGTCAGAAGCTGCACTGTTTTTTGTTCATTTCCATTAGAGCTATTACGTTTCTTAATTCCACACTTGCACAGCATTTATTTTTCTGCGGTTTCAGTAACTTGCCTTGGTTCTTGCTATATGCCGTGTGTGGGCACATATTTGACGACGCACAGGCTTGGAATATACTCAACATTTTTGCATGGTTTATATTCTTATAAAAGGCATAAGTTATTGTCCGGGATTGGGTAATCACATCCCCGAAACATATTTTTCTGCGACGTATATATTCAAAACGAAGCCGCATTCGTTGTCCACGCTGCAAAATGAAGCCAACTGCTCATTGTGGCAGTATCAGGTCTAAACGAGGCGGCAGTAGAATTCATTTGTGCCTGATATTTTGGAGGTGACAGGGTTGATATGTTGCTACCGTCGCCTACGCCCGGAAGAGCGGCGACGGAACGCGCAGAACCGCGCGCCCCGGGTAGATCTTGCAGGCGATCGCGTACTCTACGAAGACGCAGCTGCTTTTTAAGTGACCTAAACGTACTCTTTGCCTAAAGACGTCACCATAACAAGTCTTTTTAGGGCGCAGAAAGGCGAAAAGAAGCGAAACAGAACCAAAACACTGCACAAGCCCCTATCAGCCACGCAGCGCAAATCCCGTCAACGCTGCGGAGAAACGGCGGCAGGCGGCGCAGCGATCGCGAAGCTCGAGGCGTATAGTCCCGGCCACTTCCTGTGGGGTTGTCATTGGCGCGCGCATTTCGACGCCACTTCGGGCCGCGACGTTGCGATGACGCTGCCCCACTCACCGTTTGCACTTCTGCAGGTCAGTTATTTTGATGGGCATGGCTACCGTGACAATGATGTTTGTGTTATTGCGGTGTCATCGCCCCCTTGTTTTTGTTTTTCGAAGCGTGTTTGCGTGGCTGCAATGTACCTCTGGCACCTGTCATTACTTCATGGTGTCATTGAGTCAAACCCAGGGCGCATGACTAAGGCTCAGGAAGAGAAACTTGACTTTGTCTTCGATGAAGCTAAGCGGATGGAAGCCTCAAATATTTCTGTGCTTGAATCCGTAAATAAAGTCTTGCACAATCATATCACCCTGAAAAACGATTACGAATCGCTTTAAAAACGTGTTACTGAACTCGAGTCTAGGCTAGAGTCGTCTATCTCTTCACAAATCCCCGCAAACAATGATGCGAAACTGTCTGAAATGCAAAGCCAGATTGTCGACCTGCAGTCCGAAATTCGCTCGTCTGGTTCATCGGAGGCCACCACTAGGCATAACAATATTTCAATTATGCGGGACCAGATCAATGATCTAGAAAACCAGTCGCGAAGGTCAAATGTTTTACTTCATGTTATCGCTGACGGTGACCCAACGGAATCGTGGGAGGCCGTTCAAAAAATTGTAACTGATTTTTGCCAGAATCAGATCGAGCTCACTGTCACTTCCAGCGCCCGTGCACATCGCTCCGGGCGTTTCTTACCCGATTAAACACGGCCTATTATTGCCCAGTTCTTCAATGGTAAAGAGGTGGAGACAATAATAAGTCATGGCAGTAAGCTGAAAAATACGTCGTTCCGCCTGTCACGTGACTTTTCTAAACCAGTTCGGGAAAAGCGGCGAAACTAACTGCAGTTTTCGAAAAGAATAAAAAAAGGAAAGTGACCGTGTTAGGCTAGTTTTGACAGGCTTCACATCAATGATGACGTTTGGGTATGCGACACATATACCAATCAAGCCACACCCATTACTAATCACTCTGCGGTATCTGAATCTTTCTCAGCTAAGGTATGACTGCAGCCCGACCCTTCCCCCCGTTCAACAAAGAACCATTCCTTATCATCGCAACGAAACAGTTCTGGTGGTGGTCGTTTTTTGTTCACGAACATTAGAAGCGTTCAGTCCAAAAGCATCCCGTTGTCTTCCCTCGTTGATTCTTGCACACCAATAATCGCCGCATTAACCTAAACGTGGCTAAACGATGACATTCCTGACAGCAGTATTTTTCTCACGTGGGCAGATTATGAATTTTTTTGTTGTGACAGGAAACATAGAAGGGGAGGTGGCGTACTTCTGGCGATAAAAAAGGATGTGCTTGAAGTATCTGTTCTTGTTACCTCTTTTTTGGAATGTGTATGGGCTTCCCTGAAGCGTGGTTGGCGCGTCATACTTGTAGGTGTTTTTTACCATCCTCCAGATGCAAATACTGACTTTTCGAGGGAATTTCCCTGTGTCCTGACACTACTGTGTTCTCGTTTTCCTAATTCTCTCTTAATAATGTTTGGCGATTTCAATTTTTGAACATTTGCTGGTCAATTCTATTCGTTGGGGATGGTCAAATTGACGCTCATAATTTCGTCCAGTCTTCTCTAGACTTTTCTTTGGTTCAGCTAATTACTCATCCGACACGGAACCTGCCGCGGTGGCTCACTGGCTAAGGCGTTGCGCTGCTGAGCACGAGTTCGCGGGTTCGATTCCCGGCCGCGGCGGCCACTTTTCTGATGGAGGCGAAAAGCAAAAACGCCCGTGTGTACGAGATTTCGCCGCATGCTAAAGATCCCCATGTGGTCAAAATTAATCCGGAACCCTCCACTACGGCGCGCCTCATCGCCTGCGTTGCGTCGGTGCTCTAAACCCTACAATCAATCAATCATCCGACACGGTGTTCGGCCACATCAGCTAATACTCTAGACCTAGTATTTACCAACAACCCTGATATATCTTCTGAAGTTACTCATCTTGACGGGCAATCTGACCACGACGTCCTTAGTGGAAGCGTCCGAATTTCCCCTAACAAGCGCAAAACTACCATTGAGCAAATAAGGTGCTATAATAGAGCTGATTACGAAAGCATAATTACTGAACCCCTGTCATTCTCAAGTTATTTTAGAAGGGTATTTATCCCGGTCCGTTGAAGATAATTGGCTCATGTTTTAAAATGCACTTACGAATTTATACAGCAGGTTCATTCCCCTTATCACCATCAAAACTGTAAACACCGCTCCTTGGTATAAGCAACAGCTTCGACGCCTCAATAACAAAAGGAAAAAACTTAACCCAACGCCAAAAAACACACCCCCTTTCAGTTTCCTGGTTACGCTATAAAACATGTGATAAAGAATATAAGTCTCTGCTCACATCAACTCGACGTCGTTTCTTCAAACATGACTTCGGAAATTTTAGCGTCATTATTCCTGTTGATCATCCTGATATCGTCCTCACTTCCAGTAATAACGGCGTCATTCCCAGGTCTGAGTACGCGCAGGCTTTAATCGACGCATTTATATCAGTATTCACGTCTGGAGACATCACGTCATGCCCGAAGGTTAACCTCATTCTTAATATCAGCATGCCAGAAATAAATAATCAGTGAAGCGGGTATTTCTCCTTACTAAATAAACTCAAATATTCTACTGCTTCTGATCATGTCGGCTTTAATAATAAAATACTAAAGAATATATCAGCCAGCATTTATCCCATACTGTCCACCATTTTTTCACGGTCGTTATCGTTAAGTTGCATCCCACATGACTTGCGAATCGAAAAATTAATTCCTATCTTCAAGTCTGGGGAACGCTCATCCTCCCATCTCGTTAACCAGTACCTTTTGTAAACTTCTTGAATACATAATACACACCCAAGTAATAAACTATCTGGAAGATTATAGCGTTATACATAAATATCAGCATGGTTTTCGCCGAGGATACTCATGTGAACCAGCTCACCGGCTTCTCTTATGACATACATTCAGCTCTTGACGGTGGATCCCAGCTTGATGCTATTTTCTTTGACTTTTCTAAAGCGTTTGACCGTGTCCCTCATCACCGCCTTCTAACCAAACTGTGTAGGCTTAACATTCACCCTAAAAGTTTGGCATGGATAAAAGATTTATTTTCTTCTAGAACGCAGTTCACGTCCGCTAACAATTGTAACTCTTCCTTCAAACCAGTAACTTCTGGAGTCCCACAAGGTAGCGTACTAGATCCACTACTGTTTCGAATCTACATTAAAGACTTGCCATCCGGTGTCTCATGCCCAATTAGATTTTTTGCTGACGACTGTGTGATTTATCGAATAATTTCCTCTGACAATGAACGGAAATTTTTGCAAACTGATATAAACGCTATTATTGCAAGGTGCTCATCCTTGCTAATGACCCTAAATTACTCAAAAACCGTGTCTATGTCTTTTAGTAAACACGTACCCAGGATTCCTACCTCCTACGTGTTATATAATACTGCTGTTGACCTCGTCTCCACTTAAAAATTGCTTGGAATTCATTTGCAACCTGATCTGTCATGGCACTACCATATAAAACTCACCCTGACATCTGCTACCCGCTCTTTCGGTTTTCTCAAGCGTAACCGTAAACAGGCTCCTTGTAACATACGCAAACTTGCCTTTACTACACTAATACGTCCAAAATTAGAATATGCATCAGCCGTTTGGGATCCTGAACATGCTTACATCATAAAAGACATTGAATCACTGCAAAATCTTGCCGCTCGCTTCATATTTTCAGATTATTCACGTCATTCCAGCGTCGCAGCACCTAAACACCGAGCTGAGCTGCCCGAGCTATTTCATCGTCACAAACTTTCACGTCTATCACTTTTCCATAAACTTTATCACGACGTGTCACTTCACGGCGATTTCTTCGAGCCAATTGCTATTATTTTTCCACGCCGCGATCACCCTTGCAAAGGTAAACACGTAAGCTGTAAGTCATCTGCTTTTTCCTGGTCATTCATTCTACGTACCACAATCGATTAGAATAATATACTATCGCGCATTGCCTCAGAAAAAGACGCCACGAAATTTCAAGAACTAATTCAAAATACTGACACTAACAAACTTATGCTCTTTTGCTTGTTTTTTACTCTTCTCCGGAACGTGCAGAGCAAACGTGTACTATTTTTTACCTTGATTCAGCTTATTTGCGGTGTGATGAGTGAGTGTATATTTTTAGTTTTTTTTGAGTGTATGCATTATTTGTTTTTCTTTTATTATTAAGTGTATTGATTATTTTTCCTTAAATTTTCATAGGTTGTTTACTGTGTACTTGTCTGTATTCGAACATTTTGTTGCCTATTCTTTGCTCTATTTTTGCAGTCATTACCAATTAATTATTGTAACATATATTTTACTTTATACTGTAGTTATTCTAAATTTTATCCCTTTTGTTTGTTTGTCTTTTTTCGTTTTTGACGTTCATTGTTTGTAGCTTTGCTCAATTAACCCCGCCATAGGTAATATACCCTCTCACGAGGGCCTTTACGGGTATTATGAATAAATAAATAAATAATCGTTATACGTCGGTTCCAGTACTGAGCCACAGCCTCGGCTACGATGGCCCCCATCCGCGACACCTAGCTACCCCATGCGCTCATAAACCATACCTGGTTGCTTTGGCGTTTCACTTGCAGCCACGGCGGCGACCACAAAGGGTGAAACTTCATCTGATAATATTTTCAAGCAAACCCTACTGTGTACAATCGCCGTTCGACTACACCTCCCTGATGTTTCCTTCCTAGTGCCACGGTCTCGCCCGCCCAGGACCTGCCCTGCCAATAGCCAGGATTCATCGTTATACGTCAGTATCAGTACACAGTAACTGCCCGAGGCTACGATGGCCCTCCTCCTAGACACCTGGTGACTCAGGAAGCGCTCATCAACGGCACGTCGTTGCTTCGGCGTTTCATTGGCAGCAGTGGCGGCTATCAAGCATACTGAAACTTCGTCTAATATTATTTTAAAGGCAAAAATCCTGCAACGTTCTATCTCGCTTCGACTACGACATCCCGCTGTTTCCTGCCTCATGCCATGATCTCACCCGCCCAGGACCTGTCCTGCCGATAGCCACGAATCATCGTTATGCGGCGGAGCTGGTGCACAGCCACTGCCCGCGGTTACTATGGCACTGGTCCGCGACATCTGGCTACTCAACAAGCACTCATAAACCCCACGGGGTTGCTTCGGCGTTCCACTGGCCGCAGCGGCGGGAACCAAAGAGGCTGAAACTTCGTCTAATAGTGTTTTCAGGGCAAACCCTACCGGGTACTATCGTGGTTCGACTACGGCACACCGCTGTTTCCTGCCTCGTGCCATGATCTTACCTGCCCAGTACCTGGCCTTCCGATAGCAAGGACACAACGTTACACGTCGGCACCAGAGCACAGCCACTGCTCGCGGCTACCATGGCCCTTGTCCGCGATACCTGGCTACTCGAAAAGCACTCGTAAACCCCACGTGGTTGCTTCCGCATTTGACTGGTAGCAGCGGCGGCGACAAGACAACAGCCTTAACTTCGTTTGATAATATTTTCAAGCCAAACCCTACCGTGTACTATCGCGGTTCGACTAGGGGACCCCGCTGCTTTCGTCCTGGTGTTACGATCTCGCCCACCCAGGACCTACCCAGTCGATTGCCTGGAAGCATCGTTATACGTCGGTTCGAGGCAACAGCCACTGCCCTGGGCTAGAATGGCCCTCGGCTGCGACGGCTGGCGACTAAAAGACCACTCATAAAGATCACGTGGTTACTTCGGCGTTTCGCTGGGTGCAGCGGCGGTATTCAGACAATAGCCTGCAACTTTGATAATATTTTCATGACAAACCCGACCGCCTACTCTCGAGATTACACTACGTCACCCCGCTGTTTCCTGCCTATTGCCGCGATCACTCCAGCCCAGGACTTCCCTGCCGATAGCCATGAATCATCGTTAAACGTATGTAACAGTGAACCACCACTGCCCGGGGCTACGATGTCCCTCGTCCGCGACACTTGTACACTGAACAAGCGCTCGTAAACTGGACGTGGATTTTCGGCATTTCCGATGCAATAGTGGCGGCGCCGACCAGACAACAGTCTGAAACTTTCTCTGAAACTATTTCCAGGTTAGTTTGTAAACCATTATATTTGCAATTGTAAGACTTTTTGGTACCGCCAACTTCTCCTACGTCATGAACTCTACCATGCCTAACGCGTATGGGCCGAATGCAATGAGCAATGCGTGCAAGTTGATTGTGCGATCGTATGGGGCAGCTGTGGCCGTGTTTTTTAACGTTGGACGAAGCTGCGACGTAAAGGTACAGTACTCGGATCCAAAGGTGCATTGTGGCGTAAAAACTGGAAATACGCCCAGTGCCGAGAAAATGAATCCAATCAATATCAGAACGACAACCCACTGAGCAATGCAGACATAGCCGCACAGCTTGCAGAAATGAAAAGGAAACTAGATATACTCACGCCCCTTCCGGATAAGGTAGCCCAGATGGAAATATTAGTCCAGGACATGTCTTAATTTCGATGCTATACACCCAACAAATTGATACACAAGATAAGAAATGTGGGGCGTAAAGATGAAAGCTGATATTATTGATAACGATCGAGTGTTAAAAAATCAGACGACGCTACGGAACTTCGCAAATGACTTACAATGGCGTAGGCGAAGCCTTAGTCTGGAATTTCTTGGTATTTCCTACACGCCCAACCGAAATACTCTGCAGAACGTTAACGCTCTGTACGTATTCTTGATGTTCCGTATTGGACCCAAGCAGGGTTCCTGCTTTCCATCGGCTACCCACAAGGCCAGAAAAGATTCCAGCATTCATTGTTCGATATAACAGGCAGGCCGCGAGAGACGCGTGGCTCGAGAGTAGAATACCACGGCCGGACACAAAGCGAACTGAAGCTATTCTTGAAATCATGACCAAACGTAATTGAGAACTGCTTCGAACAACCAAAAACTGGGCCTCGGCAAGGGGTTTTCTCTTTGCGGGGCATGCAAACAATCGAATCCTGCAAAAGAAAAAAAGCTGGGGCTGACACTATCCAAAAAAAATCAAATGAACAGCTCGACCAGCTCACGTAGTAAGTTGACTGAAGAGGTAAGGTGGAATGGCTATTTTGTCCAATGAATTTTCTCAGATCGTGAAGCTTGCAAGCCTTGTTTGTCTTTCATAACCTTAAACGAGCGTTCAGCGTAATCCTAAGTAGATGAGTTGGAACTGTTTTTTCACTGTTTAAAGTGGCATTTCGAAGTATTGATTTTTGCAGAGACTCGGTACAGTAATGAAGGATACATGTGCATTCCAGAAGGTTGTTCTCATTGTTTCTGGCACGGCCTAATAGACGAGGTAGGGGAAGGTCCGTGCTAGTACCGGAAGGTTACAAGTGTAATCCGGATAGTTATTTCGCAAGTATAAATTATGAGTTTGAATCAGGGAAGGCGTTTTATATTTAGCACACGTTTTTAGAATTGTACCGCCCGCTAACTGGATGATTTAAACCTTCTGCGCTTTTCTATAATTAATACTGTTTTCGCAACCGGTAGGCAGCTAGAACATGTTGTAGGCGGCGATTTCAATGTAAACGTGTGTGAACGTGACTCCAACCAAGGGCTGGTATCCGAACTTTTTAGGTCGTATGGTTTTCATGCTATTACAACAACGGCAACTCGTTATTCCGATACTTCGGAGTCATTATCAGACATTTTTTTATTACTAACCACAAACCTGCCATATTTACCGCTGATACTATAGTGACGGGTTTAAGGGATCACTTACCCGTTTTTTCTAGTAGGTACAGAAACCCGCCAATAAAGTAGGACCACGTATTTTTTAAGGAATTTCTGGATATACCTTAGCGCACTTCAAAGCACCTTTGCAATGCATTTCTTGGGGTTGCTTCTTCAAAGGTCACCATGTACTGATATTTTTATTTTTATTTCTTTGCATGGTTCTGGAGGAATATGTTTGCTTCGTAGAGCATTTTCGAATCTTCCAAGCGTCCATGTATTTATATTATCCTTTTTCACGTGATGCTGTCATGTATGCGGGCCCTCAGGCACCTTCAAGCGGTAGCTAGCCGCTTTTCGCCTGAGGGACCCCCAACACTGTTGTTGGAAATAAACTGATTTGATTTGATTTGATTTGAAACACAAGCTGCACGAACGAGCCATTTCATACATTCCTGCGTATTGTGGCAGCTACATACAAATCTAGTGTTTGCCTTAAAATACCAGGCGCGCATACCAAATAAGAACGCCGTGGATAACAAGAGATACTTAGCAAAAAGTCAAACCTAAATATCGTCTACCTAACCAATACTTGAACGTAGAGACTCAAATGTGTTCACCGATTGCAAACGTCTTCGAAATTAGGTGGTGAGTGTATTCCGAAAGGGTAAATCTACATACTATTCTAACGTATTTGCCCATAACAAAGGCAGGCCTGATTTTACCTGGCAACAATTAGACTCAGTACTGGGACGCAAGCGAGGCCCTAAACAAATTGGTTTTATTTGTGTCAATGGTGACAACGTATCTGACGAATGTTGTGGGGACCAGGGTTTTTAAGGCGACCTAGCTCGCTCTCGAGACAGCCGCAAGGATAGCTCCATTGAACTCCGCCACGTACTTACTTACGTACGTACTGGAAAGTGGCGTAGCGGCAGTGAACAGCAAGGACCACACAGCTTAGAAGGGAATGCCGAAACTCGCGTTTATTGGGTCCTTCTATAACCTAGTTTGGCTCAGCGGTGGTCCTGACCCAGCTTATCGGCTTTGATCGGAATAAAGGCGTGAAAGAAGGGCAGACAAAGAAGGCGAAACTTGAGCACCGGTGCTCACGTCTGTCGTATCCAACGTCTCGAACCAAAAATGCGTCTTCCCTAGGCCCGAGTGCCAGGACCGGCTTCACAAGACCCCGAAAAACAGGTCACTTACCCCACCTTACAACTTACCTTACCTTGCCTTGCAACGACTTACCTTGCAAGTATGGCCTGCTTTCTGGGCTAATAAAGTGTCGGGTACTCGTGATGCAGCCGAATTGTGATGAGAAGTAGGTATTCTTTCTATGCTTTTAACATTACAAGGGGCAGTGGCAAGCCTATTAATGTTTATTGTACTGTTCAAGTTGCAAAGTAAAGCGAAACGTAAGACAACAAACTGATCATACGTTACTACCGCCTGGAAATCGCATGGACCTGTAATATACTTACTACGAAGCCACAGTTCCTGATGGGAGGTTGTTCGTTCTTGTATGCACTGTATGGCGGAATTAAATAAATAAGATTCAATACATTTTCAAATCAGCTGAATATACAATAAATTTTATGGCCGTGCGCATACAAAAACCAAGGAAAACATACACAAAACATGTACATTTTAGTCAAGCTGAAGATACTGAAAGTCTTGTACTAAGCATTACTATACATGCCTTCGAAGGTGTAAACTGGTATCACTGGTACTTGTTTCGATTACCATGCACGGCTATCTATGCTGAGCATAATTGAAGTGCATCTAAACGTGGTAGTTTTACAAAGTATAAGCAAGATAGCAAAAGCAACTTTACACAAATTAACCCGACGTCGCCAGCATTACGTGGCCACATAATGAGTGCAGAAATAATAAAACTACCAATAAGAAACGTAAAGCGGCACGTGTCCTAGTCTTGGAATATTTTGTGTACGTCCTCATTTGCGCTGTAAGGTGGACTTGCAATGAACTAAACCGCAGTGATATAAGTGCAGAAACAATCACTGACAGCAAAGCAATATTTAAAAGAAAACCGCCTTTACGAAGAGTGACGACGTGGTCGCCAACCATTATAACGCCATTGCTGGCAGCAAATGCTCGAGGGAACCCATGCAAACGCTAACACACACCACTAACGAAACCAATTTGCGACTACTGGAGGTATACTATATCATGCTTTCCAAGTTTCAAAGCATGAGTCACGACCCTAGCACTATCCTGGTATTCAGGTAGTTGACTTTTTTCTGGCTCCGCGACTGGTTTATATGGCATTTCCCTGGCGTAACAATGCAGCCCGATGTGATTCCGTAACTTCCCGCATGCGCTGTTATGACCGGGTTGCGGACCCGGCACACCCAAACTCGGCCATCGGCGCTAATTACCGGGTTTTCCTCGGCACTCTCATTATCGATAAAGGCTTCGTCCACATCGTCTCGTGCCACGTGTGAATCCGCATTGAATACAGCGTTTCATCAACCCTGCGTCCACCGCACCAATTCAACTCAGTGACGGCCGCTTGGCGAGTTCGGACGCGCGACTCCCCGAGCCATCCCCGCACGGGCGACTCTGATAAATGGACACTGAAGAAGCAAGAAAGGAGACGACTTCGAGCGCGCAGGCCATGAAATCGGTAATCGGCGAGCCTCATGAGTCAAGCACCCAGGCGCCCCTCGGGCTTGGAAAAAAGGTCTCCCCGTGCCAGCGGTGCCATCACGTCGTCTCCCTCGTAGCCACGTGAGAAAACAATCAGAACGGCTTCACGCGATGACGGAGTACATGTGCGTATGATTTTGGGCCAGTCATTGAACAAGACGTGTGAATCAGTGTGTAGGTGCGTGATTGGACCACACCTTTGAGAGTTGAATTCTCTCGAAGAACTCTAAAGAATTTTGCTAAAAAAAAGCCGGTTTTGCGAGCCACCGAGGGTTGCTGGCTGTGCGATTTGTGCGAGGTACAGCATTTAAACTTGTACTCATCATGTATATACGTGTATAAAGTTTTTTTCTCCTTCATCAGCAAGCCTCGGTCTCCTGATCAACGTCTCCGGTCACCACTCACGCTAGCAACGTGCATACTCCGAACTCGTATTCACAACTACTTGCTGCCCGGGGTGGCACAAAACCACGCAACGGAACCCGATGACTACGACGACGGCTATGTGAGTCTGACTTCCTTCATGTGAAATTATACGAGGCTTGTGTGTCTCTTACAAGTGTCTAAACTGGTGTATTTGATTTGTTCAAAAACGTCTGTGTGTCACGATTGTGTCAGTCTTGTGTTTCTCGTAGCAGTGTCTGAGCTGGTATGCGTTGTTCATTTAAAAACGCTTTGCTTCAAAATAGAAGGCTCAGGGATGTAGCCTTCGTGTCTGATCCCTGTAGTCATTTTGATCTCTATTCGTTGATCAAAGCCTACTTGATCTTGATGTGCAACCTAAAGTTCATCAGTTTCGTGTGTGTCTCAAAATTGTCAGTGCTGGTGTATTTAGTTCGTTAAGAAGCGGATTGTGTCACAAATATACGAGTCTCGTATGTCTCTTAGAAGTGTCTGAGCTGGGTGTTGCGTTCGTTGACAAACGTTTTGGTTTAGATAGAAAGGACAAGAAGTTAGCCTAGTGTCTGAGCCCAGTAGTCACGGATCTAAATTAGTTTATGAGAACGAACTTGCTCTTGATGTGAACCTATTAAATATGTCGACAGGGAAAGTCACTCTTACGCCTCATAATACCCATGCGATTCGCGCTCTGAACGCAGATGATGGCGAGCTAGCAGCCTGCTGTTAAGCAGTCAAAGAGCGCAAGCGCCTCGAGGTAGCAGAGTGAAAACGCCGCTAGTAAACGGCAGAGCTAGCTCATCGCAGTAGGCGAGATGGGGAACAGAAACGTCAAGACTTTAAACTACAGAAGAAGCGGCTGAAGCTGAAGGAGCGGCTGAAGGTGCGGCTGAAACTACAGAAGGAGCGGCTAAAGGTAGCGCTCAATCCCGCCAGTTTGCAACCTCCGGAGCTGGAGCTACAACAAAAGCGCCTCCAGAAAGCAGAGCCAAAGTGTCTCCAGGAAGAGCGGAAGTGCCACGAGAAAGGGCTAGCAGAGCTAGCAGAGTGGCAGTGTGGCACAGCTCGCAGAGCACAGGAGGCGAGACGACGAATTGAAACATCGCGATATTGAGCTAGCAAGGGAACGGCCTACACTAGCACTCAATCACTTAAGCGCGCAAACGCTCAGAGTAGGAGACCAAACGGGACGAGAAAGTAAAAGCGAACCCAAAAAGGCAGAGAAAGAGACGAGAGAATTTGAAAAAGATATGAATGCTAGAAAGAGAACATGTCAGTCAGTTAAACTTTAAAGTGAGACTAAACACGAGCTAGCTGATCAAGATCAAAGCGGATGCGTGGAGGCTGAGAAAAAAAGAATCAGCGCAAATGACGAGGCCGTGCTGGAAGAGAAAAAGTGGGCGAGGAGATAGAAAGGGACAGAAGAGAGGAACGTGACCCGAGCAGCGATCGCGGAGAACTGGAGTTTAAAGAAATTTGCGAGGGAGGCCTTTATTCCACGCCACTGTCGGAAAATATGCCGAAGTGGTTGATCGCAACGCGCACGGGCAGCAATTGCTGCTGGCGAACGCGTCTGATGTTTTAGGTGGGATGCACACTCTGTAAAGGGAAGAATGAACCTGAGCAGATGGTCGCGTCCGCGGGTCACCGTTGTTCTCAAATACCAAGCATGTGCTTTTTATGTGAGCTCAAATCATTGCCTAACTTGTGGGCAATGATGAAGCTTGGTCACGGGGCTTTGGGGCTGAAATTGACGTCCCCTCTGAACATAACCCTTTGGCTTCTTGAAGTGTCACACATCCTAGGGCTAACTTGTCGAGATGTGCGATGGCGTTTCGACGCTACAGATGTTCATAATGATGGTGTTTGGATTTTATTGGCACAAGGCCATCTAAGGGCAAAGAGCGCCAAACAAAAGTCATTTCATGAGAGTGACATGAAAGTAAAAGCAAAATGTTTTAGTAAAAGTAAACAAAGTAAAACACAACGCAATGAACATGGCTGCTGTAAAGGGACAGGTTGTCAACATGCATGATAAAAAAAGAGATGTAAAAATTTTACGTAGGTAAGAAACTCAAAAACGCGTTTGATTGAAAACATGGGCTCGTCTCCTAAGGAATAGGACGGGTGTTGTGGAATATGTCGTGAGTATAGTTGTGGGAAGGGTTTGCGTCGTGTTATGTCAAGTGCCTTGCATTGAATGAGTATGTGGATTACGGATAGGCGCTCTCCACACCCGCTGCACATGGGTCTTGGGGGTCCAGTGAGCACGTGGGAGGGTGTTACTTGTGTGTGGCCTATCCCTAACCTCGCCAAGGCAACTTCTGCGTGTCTGTTGTGTAAATCGGTTGTGTATCGTCCCAAGTGTGGTTTTAGAATGTGGAGTATGTTGTCTGGCTGTTCACTGCAATGTTTTTTTCCATGTTTTATGTAGTTGTTGTTCTATGTGTGGTTTGAAGTCGGTGTAGGGTACTGACGTTATATGCACCGTGTTTGTGAGTGCAGCAGCCGCCATTTCATCAGCTGTCTCATTTCCCACGATCCCCGAGTGGCCCGGGACCCAACAGACAGTCACCATAAAGGTGTGCATCATATGCCGAATAATTGTTCTGAGAACAAGATTGATGATATAATTTTTGGTCGTCTTTTAGGATGATAATGCCCGCATACCGCTTAGTGAATCAGTTTAAATGACTGATTTTGGAATATGACATTTGACAATGTGACTCACAGCAATAAAGAATCCATAAGCCTCTGCTGTGAAGATCCTACAAGTTACATTCATGGTCTCAGAAACTTTAAAATTGGGTCTGTACGCAGCACATGACACGGTGGAGGGAGTTTTCGAGGCGTCGCTGCAATGTTATGAATACTGGTACTTTTCATGCAATGACAGAAAGTGTTGCAGAATCACATTTCTCGGTACCATATTTTTATCGAGTTGGATGAAAGATAAGTCACACGACACAGTGCGAAGGTGCCATTGTGCTATAAAATCAATGCAAGTGATTTCAAAATGTTTAAAAAGGAGGCAATAAGTAAAGCCGCCTCATCTCTCACTCTTTGTAAGGAGAGAACAGGAACGGATGGGCCGTTTAAAAAGAGCTGTGTCATGGATGTATCCATAAACACAGGTTTAAAAGAATGGGTTTCGATTGATATTTTAGAAGCAAAGAAAATATCAACATAAATTCGCTCGTACTCCAGACACCATTTGTCACATTCCACATAGAGGCATTGCACAGGGCTTGTACTGAAAGACCCACACGAAAGGGGAATTCCCCAGGTGCAGCACTGGGTCGAGCCTTTCTAACGCTGTTTTTGTGGCCGACCCGTAGATAACGCTTCCGTAATCAAAACGAGACCATACCAAAGCCGTATAAAGGCTCAGCAGGAGGTTTTTATCTGCACCGTATGATTGCTGAGATAGGATTTTTCAAAATACTCCTTGTTTTTAGACATTTTTGTTTGAGTTGTTTGATGTGAGAGATGAATGTTTGTTTTTCATCCATCACCACACTCAAACACATATGTTTCTTTTTAACAGGAATTGGGTTACCATTGAGATTTATTTCAGGATCAAGCCTTACTTTGCATCTCTTTGAGAATACGACACAGGTACTTTTCGTGGAATTAATTTTCAAACTGTTGTCGTCTGCCCAGGGAGAAAGTTTCTTGAGCCCATGCTGGACTTGGCATTCACATATGGACATGTTGGGAGATTTAAAAGATATTTGTAGATTATCTACTTACACTAAGCAGGAGATCGTTGGGGCCGTGCTTTCCGAAGCGAATTCATCTTGACGATAAACAGCGTTCAGCTCAAAACTCCGCCTTGAGACACGCCATTTTCTTTAATGTGAACTCTTGACAGTGCCGACCCGAGTTTGACACGAAATGTTCGTTTGGACAAGTAACTATCAAAAGTGTTCAACATATTACATGTTACATCGCAGCATTTTAAGTTTGCAAGGATGCCGTAACGCATGCCGTATCATACGCTTTTCGATGTCGAAAAATACGCTCATGCAATACTGTTTGTGTATAAATGCACCTTTAATGTACAATTGAAATGCAACAAACTGATCATTTGTGCATCGTCCTTCCCGGAAGCCTGCCTGGCAGCTCT
This sequence comes from Haemaphysalis longicornis, assembly GCA_013339765.2. NCBI lineage: Eukaryota > Metazoa > Arthropoda > Arachnida > Ixodida > Ixodidae > Haemaphysalis > Haemaphysalis longicornis. The sequence continues at coordinate 176,048,389 of CM023453.1, forward strand.
CGAGAAGACCAGTGTATTCCAGAAAGTACATGAGCCTCCGGTTAATGATCTTCTAGAAGAGCTTGCACACGCAGCTTGTCAGGGCTATGGGTCGATAGGTTGCGGGACAAGAAGGGTCCTTTGCTTCTTTCAGAAAAACCACAACTATGGCCTCCCTCCGAGGCCTTGGAAGGTGCCCCGATAGCCATAATTCGCTGTATAGGAGCAGGAATGTGTCTGCGTGTAGGTGTTGAATCATAGTGTATGTAATGTTGTCTGCACCGGGAGCTGAAGACTTACAAGTGGCAAGAGCAATCTTCTGCTCACGGAGTGTAAATTTAGAGTTGTATGCAGAATTTGGCCTATGTTTGTGGCGTATAGGCTTCTTTTCGGCAGATGTTTTGTGTTGCATGAAAGGGTTGGTGTAGTGTGCACAAATAGACACGTGCTTGAAGTGCTGTGCAAGCGTGTTACCCTGATCTTCCAGTGTGTCCCCTGTCTTGCTAACTAGGCGCAGGCTATGTGTGTGTTGTCCCTTTAGTTTACGTATTCGGGTCCATACCTTGTGGGTGTCCGTGTATGAACTTATGGATGCGAGTAAGGCGCGCCAGCTCTCCCTTTTTGCCTCATGGCGCACACGCTTACCTAATGCCTTTGCTCTTTTGAAAGAAGTAAGATTAAAACTTATGGGGTATCTACGGAGGATGCCCGACGCCTTGTTCTGGGCCTCCGGCGCACGCCTGCAGTCGTGATTCCACCAGGGCCTTCTCGGGCTGCGCGAGGTCAGAAAAGCCTGGGGAATTGACTTTTTGGCGGCGGCGAGGATGTGCGCCACCACGAGCTGGGTTGCCTTCTCTACAGGTAAGTGTGCCATGTATGTGTAGTGTAGTTGACATCTCTCTGTGAATGTGTTCCAGTTTTCTCTTGCTTCTATAGACTTGTAGCGGGAAGTTGAACTGTTAGGGCCTTTATCTATGTATGTTGGTGAGGTAGGGAAGTGGTCACTGCCATATTAGTTAGTGCCAACATCCCTCTCAAGCGATGGAAAGAGTACTGCAGAGCCACTAGCAAAGTCAATGTTTGAATAAATGTTCTGTCCTATATAAGGGCATGTGGGCTTGTTTTTGATAATAGGCATGCTCCTGAATATATTAGAAATTTTTCCATTAGGCGACCTGGGGCATCTGTGCAGAGAGAGCCCCAAAGAGTGTTGTTTGCATTGAGGTCGCCTACAAGAAGGAAAGGTTCTGGTAGCTGATCTACAAGGCCCTCGAAATCGGAGCTTGAAAGCTGGAAATCAGGAGGGATGTAGATGAAGCACACTGTTATAAGCCTATTGAAAATTATGGTCCTACTGGCAATAACCGCAAGGACAGTCTGTAATTGAATAGGGTGCCATGCCAATGATTTTCTGGCAATGGTGGCGACACGACCTGCCGATGTACCACCATCATTCCTGTCCTTCCCAAGTAACATGTAACTATTCAAGAGATTTGTGTGTTTGAAGTTTAAATGTGTTTCTTGTAGACACATCACACTTGGCTGATTGGAGCGCAGTATTTCGTACAAATCAAGATTTTTAAGGAGGCCTCCACATTTTCACTGGATGATATTTTCTCTTCCCATTATGTACATTTAAGAGATACTGGAATGCGTGTGTGGGTTCATGTTTTGCCTATCGGGGCTTGTATTCTTGGAGCGGTTTTTTTTTTGCTTTTCTGTTTGTTTGGACACCGCAGCCCGTTCCTTGCGCAGCGACGCAGACAGGAACGGTAAAACGTCTATTTCCTCATCAGTTGTCCTGGGGGTGTGCTGCGGACCGGGCCCCCTCGACTTGGCACCCTTTCGGGTGCCTTTGGTTCCAGACGCCAGTGCCGCGGGCGGGGCAGGCGGCGGGGCTTGGATGAGCGCTGCTCAGGGCCCTCCCGTGTCCATCTCCTCCGTGCCCTCAGGTGTCCCTAGGGCCGGTGGAGAGGAAACAGTGAGAGCGCCAGAGCTCCCAGTGGCGATCACAATCGCCACGCTCGCTGGAGTCGCCACACTGGGCGATTCCTGACCACTCTGGACTACCGAAGGCAGTCCGGGGAAAAATAGGGCCTCCGCAGCCTCTAGAGGTGCTGTAGAGGCAGCAGGTGGCTGCTCAACAGAGGGTTGGGAGAGCAACATGTCAGGAAGAAGGCTGCACTGTGTTGCCGTGCTGACCAAATCCTCCCCAACCCCCGGCGGGCAGCGTCTGCGTACGATGTAGCCGAAAGCACCTTGTGCTTTTGGCGCGCCTCTGGATACGGATTGATTTCATTTAATTTTATATGGAATATTTCCTTTTTGGCCTTGAATTGTGTACATGCACGCGAATAACCAGAGTGCGGTCCGCTGCGATTCGGGCACTTCGGAATGGTGCTTTGACAATCTTGTGAAGAGTAACCTGTCTCAGCACATTTGACATTAGTCAACTTTCCCCTGCATGATAGGGTTCCATGGCCGTATCGTTGGCAATTAAATCAGCGAGTCGGTTCGGTTTTGGACATACAGTCATACGTTGCAGCTAAGAAAACCTACTTTGACCTTATCTGGTGGCGTTGTGCGATCAAACGTTAGGATTAGATGCTTTTTCGGAGTTATTTGATTCGCTCTCCGGATTACGATTCGTTTCACCACAGTTACACCCTTTAGTTGGAGCGCCTCAAGAAGATCTGCCTCTGTCTCAGACTTTAATTCTTTCTCTGATATGACTCCTTGAGGGGAGTTGAGGGTTCGGTGTGTTGTCACAGTGGACGTGAAGTCGGCCAACCTCGTCTGTTTTCGTAGGTTCTCACTCTGATTTTTCCTTTTTACTTCCACCAGTTCATCACCTGATGAGAGTTTCTTAGCATCATAGCTGAACCAACAACAGACTCAATGCATTTTGCCAACAGAAGGACAGACTTCTTGACAACAGGAGTGGTTTCTGCAGAGTGAATGACAAGAAATTTGTGAAAATGTTTTGATTTACGTTTATCTAGTATTTCGGTGCGGCCCCTTTTAGGGGGCCTGTCATTACATTGCGGGGCTAGAGAAAAACAATGCGATATTGAAAAAAAGCAGCGGACCTGGGTGCTTCCTTCGTCCGGTTTACCCTGATGCCGAGAGAGGTCCCGGAGCTCCCTGCCTGGTAAACAGACAGGGAACCCATCCGCTGGAGCTTGACCTGGGCTCCGACCGCCACCGTTTGTGGTTTCTGCCCTCCACCTTTCAACTCTTAGCAACAATAGATTACAGCGTGAGTATGGGGGTTCGGGGTCCGCCGTGTCCCCAATACCGTCACCAATATTATTCAAGGTGCCCCGTGCGGGGTTTCGAGGCTACAAGAAAGGGGTTACCTGCCGGGGTCATTGGAACGGCGCGGGCACGCTTTCCGATTTCAGAAGGCGATTAGAGGAGGATAGCGTTGAATATTCTCTCAGCCTTGCCCCCGCCATAGCGAACATAAACGTTTCCGTTCACACGTCCTTTGACAGTCGTGTGCTTGTGCAGTTGGCATTATCACTTCAGTTGTCTTCTTGAGTGTTTGCACCCTTCGTGGGGCCTGTAGTCTTTGAGTGTAAAAAGGAAGTGTTAATACCTGGTATTACTACTACCTTGTAAAATGTATTACCTTGATAACTTTTCCGCGATATTTCATACGTGTATCCGTGCTTTATTTGCTTTTTCTTATTATTACTGTTGTTTACTTTTTTTTCTGTCTATCAGCTGCGTTTATTAAGCGTTTTGTCACTTTTACCTTGCACAGGAGGTCCCCTTACAGACATCGACTATGGGTCCCCCTCGTGTATATCCTGCCCATATTATTTATTTTTGTGTTAATAGTCATAAACTGATTCTCATTCTGATACTGAGTTGCGTAGTTATAGAGCGAGATCGCTTTTGGGTTTTCACTTTTACACTGCACAGGAGATCTCCTTACACCCTTCGACTATGGGACCTCCTTCTGTATATCTTGCCCATGTTATTTATTTTTCTATTAAACATAATAAACTGATTCTGATTGTGCTACTGAGGTGTATAGTTAAAGAACGAGATCGCTTTTGGGTTTCAACATGATGAAACCTTTATCTTTTTTAGAGGCTAGTGGGGAGTTCATTGATATTTTTTGCGTAGCAAGTGTCCTTTGTGACAATTTAACGTTTGCGTTTTGTTGCAGTGTCGAATTCAGAATACGGTACGTCTCGAAATCTTTCATGTTGTATTTAGGCATTACTAAGTGCTAAGCATTACTGTGTTAAGCATTACTTTCTTGCTTTTTCACTTTTACGGTTGTTGCACCTACAGCCAGAGTTTGTGTACGAGCTTTATACTTGGCGGGGAGGAGTTCAGTTCGGGCACCTCACTTAAGTCATTAATACCACCCGGCAATTATTTGTCATTCGTTGAGTATAGGGTGTTCACCTGTTCTGTGTTTGTTTTCACGCCAGCCGAGCTGACTTGGGCGCGAGGGGTGTAAAGAGAATCCCCGCAAGATTCTTTTTATTCTTCCCACTTTTGTGTTTCCTCCACGAGCATGCCCGAAAAGATACGAAAGCGGCGTCGGTCACACCCGGATAGTTGAAAGACATGTTAGCTAGTTCGTTCAGGAAACTGGGGTGGAAAGCTCAAGACGTTTACGACCGCGATTACCGCCGCCATAACACTTCCCACAGCAGACGGGAGCTGGAGGTAATTCAGGTCTTGAAGTTTCATACAACAATACCTACACAGGAAAGTGGCGCAACTGTCACCGCGAACTCCAAGACGGCGCTAATGCTTGTATGGGAATGACGTGTATTTATTTATTTATTTTCAAATACCCTCAAGGTCACTGCGGATATTACAGAGGGGAGTGGGGAAAAATTGTACAATAAACAAGTAGTACAGCATATGATGCGGACATAAGACCATGTCCAAAACAATGAAGAAAATATTACCGTTCTAAACATGAAATCCAGACCCATTAAAAATCAGAAAATTGCGCAAGTAGGGCAGCTTTGAATAGCTTGTTATCATGTATCGACACTAGCGGTTCGGGAAGGCGATTCCATTCACTCACAGTGCGGGGTAAAAATGAATGATAAAATGCGTTTGTTTTGCAGGGGAGCGCCGCAACTTTGTAGCGATGATCGACGCGGCGTGATATGTAAGATGAGGCTGATAAAAGAAAATCGTGAAGATGCACGTGGAAATAAATTTTGTGAAACACAGATAATCGAAGCAATTTGCGGCGCAACGACAGGTTAGGCCGAAACAATGTTGATTTTATAGAAGCCACACTAGCAGTGCGATGATAGTTAGACAGTATGAAACGAGCTGAGCGGTTCTGGATTGCTTCTACTCCTGTAACTTAAAATTCGTGAGCTGGGTCCCATATTGAGGCCGCATACTGTGGCTTTGGGCGAATAAGTGTTTTATAGACCACCTGGGGATCTTTAACGTGCGCCGAAATCTCGCACACACGGGCGTTTTTGCTTTTCGCCTCCATCAGAAAAGCGGCCGCCGCGGCCAGGAATCGAACCCGCGACCTCGTGCTCAGCAGCGCAACGCCTTAGCCACTGAGCCACCGCGGCGGGTGGGTACTTGTAAGAGCTTACGACGTCAAGAGTATGTTTCTGTAGGGTATAGGTTGAGGAAGGTGCATTGGTGCGTGTTACATGCATTACTTTACATTTATTAATGTTCAAAGTCATCACCCATTCGCTGCACCATGAAGATGCAGCGTTTAGGTCTGACTGAAGTGCTAGGGAATCGTTAGCGTTTTTTTATTTCACGATAAATGACACAGTCATCAGCGAAGAGGTTAATAGAAGAATACACACGAGATGGGAGGTCGTTAATTTAAATTAGGAAAAAGAGCGGACCAAGGACCGACCCCTGTGGAACTCCCAAAAAAACTGGGACAAAGAAGAGTCGATATAATTACGGTTACAAATTGAAAGTGATTAGTAAGAAAACAACGCTACCAGGCACGTACAGTTGTATCAAGGTTTAGCTTACTTAATTTCAGAAGCAAAATCTTATGTGAGACTTTGTCGAACGCTTTGCGGAAGTCAAGAAATATGCAGTCAACTGCAGCGCCACGATCTAGAATGCTATGGAGGGAATGAGTAAAGCATGCTAGCTGAGTTTCGCACGAATAATGTTTGCGGAAGCCATGTTGTGATCTGTGGGTAAAGGAATGACCGTCCATGTTTGCCGCAATTTCAGATGATACAATGTGTTCGAGGATTTTATATAAGATGCAAGTTAGAGACATGGGTCTGTAGTTATTGATGTGTTGCTTAGAACCGGATTGATGAACCGGAATCAGTATTCCGATTTTCCAATCTCTTGGAAGAATGCCACATTCGAGAGATTGTTGAAAAAAGTTAGTCAAGATAATTGATGACACATTTTGGTGTTTTTGAGAAACTTTGAATTGATAATATCGACAGCGGAAGCGGAAGACAGCTTTAAGGTATCAACCACTCTAGAAACACCAACTGGGTCAATAACAATAGGAGGCATTGAACAAAACTCATAATCACTAGCATTTGCATGAGCAGAACAACCGCTAACTCAGAAGGATTTCGAAAAAAATCATTAAAAGCAGAACAATATTCAGAAGCAGGCAAGGTGTCGCCATTGACAGGACTGATACTGATATCGTCCTCATTTTTTCCTCCCATAACTCGCCAAAATTGGCGCGGATTAGTACGGAGCATAGGCAGTAATGTTGGTTTAAAGAAGACATCTTTACCTTCTCGCACAGCACGAATGTAATTCGAGTTGGCGTGGCGATAAGCTTGCCATCGTTACGGCTAGTGTGTACACTTCGCAAGGCGAAACATTCGTTTTATTTAGTTGGCAAGTTTAGATAGTGTCCTATTGTACCAGGGTGCTCGATTATTTTTTATCGTGCGCATGGGAACATGCTTATCTGTTAATTGAAGTACTTTTGCTTTGAAATTATTCCAGTTTTCCTCTACAGAGTGATTTGTGGAATGTTCCAAGACTTCATCAACAAAGTACGATAGTTCCGCGTTAATCGAGTTGTAGTCTGCTTTAGCGTAATCACGGATGTACTTTACACGCTTTTTTAAACGTGACACTTTAAACGTTAAACTAAACTGGATCAGTGATTGATCACTGATTCCCGGAAAAACTTACATAGAGGTGACCGCGTCAGGAGACGATGTCAGAACAAGATCGAGAGTGTTAGCGGAATGTGCAGTACACCTGGTGGGTTGAGTGACCGTTTGGGTGAAGTGGAACTCTGAACAAAAATCAACAAATAGCTATGGTTTGGAAGCTCTAACGCCGGAAACGGAAGCGGGCGGAAATGAGATTTACAACATCATGAAGGTTGTCAACAAAGGAATGTTCACTGAATGGGGGTCTATAGCACGCTCCGATTACGATTTTACGATCCTTGAGCACCACTGTTACCCATGCGATTTCAATATTGCTGGATACCTGAACCGATGATGATGCTATATTTGAGTCGACTGCTATTATAATACCGCCTCCCTATCTAACGTCTCGGTCACAGCGGTAAAACTTATATTTCTTCTTATATTCAAGAATCTCGCTGTCCCGTTTTTTACTAGACAACCATGTTTCCGTTAATACAATAACATCGGCTGAGCACGAATCAATTACTGCGCTTACGGATTCCAGATTTTTTAACACACACCGAATGTTTGTGAACACAACCGATAGTTGGACGTCTGGCCTATGTTGAAGTTTGAGACGTGTTGGAAGGATCAAAAGATGGTTCAACAGCACCAGTTCCAGAAGGATGAAAAGATGGTTCTTCAGCACTAGTTCCGGACTCAATTTCACAGACACTTTGAGATGCTGGTTGGTACATATAGGATTTCTTTTTGATTATTAGTTTGTCATAACACACAGAAAATTGTTCACCGCTAGCTTTCCCGAACTCGATAAGTTCCTTGCGTGCAGTGCGAGTAGAAATGCAGAAGCCTTCACTACAGAGATAACTGCTGTCTTCAGTGGAGATTTGGAGACAAAAAATTTCGCTTTTTACTTTAGAACTGTTAAACTTGGCTATTATTGGAAGGCATTTATTCGGAAACAACTTTCCTAGCCTGTGGGCACGAGATATGGCTTCGTCGGACAGTTCGATTTTGAGCGCAGAGGAAATTATGTCGCGAACTTTGCTTTCAGAATCATCCCACATTTCTTTCTGCTCGTCAGCAAACCCATAAAATATCAAGTTATCGCATCTTGATCTATCTTCAAATTCATCCAAACGCAAACGGAACGTAGCTCTGGAAGCGGATTGCGTACGATTGAAACTGGCCTAAGGCTCCGGAAATTGTGTTTTTTGCCGACGAAACTGTTACTGCGCGGTTGGCTGTTCACAACTTACATGCCAAACAAGAAACTTACTGGCCAAAATTACGCTCACCTCCCCTCGCGGGAACCCTGGTGTGATGCGACGCTAAAGGGGGTTCCATCGTGCGTTTCCGTTGGGTCGATTACTCGAATTGCGTGAGCAATCGTCGGGTTATGCGAGAGAGAGAGAGAGCATTCGTAGCGCGGACGACCGTCGACTGGGAGACCAGCCGGAGCGCGCCACTCAGCTTATATGCGCAGCGTGCCCGAAGGAGACGAGACGGCTGAAAGAGAAGGCGCTGCACATGCGCACAGCGCGCACAGCGCTTGCTCCGCGCGCAGTGCCGCCCACCGGCGGAGTGAGAGTGCGCTGCGCCACGCGCACGCAGATGTTGGGCGAAAGTGTTCGCTATCGGAGAGAGGAGAGGGGGTGAGCGGAGAAGAGACGCAGATTGTGCGGACGCGGACGACGACGACGCAGGAAGGACAGGGCCGCCAGCGAGAGACGCTCCTCTCAGCGTCGCATCTAATAACATGCTTTGTGTGACTTACAGCGGGGTGTTTGAATTGAAAGCCGATGCGGAGGCGAGATGGTTTGCGGAGTACGTTTGGCATTTGCCGCCAACAAGAGCGAGACGCGGACTTCTCCGATAATTGTTGGTAGAAGTTTCTGTGTTTGTAGTTTTTAATATTATAAAAAGTTTTCTGCTGATTAAAAAAAGAATCCGATTTCATTTTGGGGAAGTTATTCTAGCCTGAATTAGGGAGATCCATGGTGATAGAAAATAACCAGCGCAAGAAAGACGAGGACGAGGAGAAAACAGGCACAGCGCGGCACTCACAACTGAATTTTAATTTGAAAAGAAAACATATACACAAAAAACCGCGCATGTCAATACACTTCAATTCAAGAATGAATCACTGCGCAAGCCTGCAAGTCGTCAAAAAGATTTCTCTTTTGTGCAAGATCACAGAAGGTTGGCTTCCGCATGTTCCGCAAAAGCCTCAGACACTTCACTTGTATGTATATTAGTGTGGTTGAACAACACGGCTGTGTCAGATAAAACCGGTGTACACTTATGTACACGTGTACACGTGCGGTAACGAGGAGCCAAGTTAGAAAGCGAAGAGTTCTGTATGGACAGAAAATGTTCTCGCAGTCGCTTATTGACCCAAAGACCGGTTTGACCTATGCAGCAAAAACCACAACACAACGGGATATGGTAGAAAACGCCTACAGCACACGCAGCATACTTGTACTTGTGGCTGACAGTGCACCTGTTGACAACGGACCTTAAATTGCTATCGGTTTTTTTGCAACCAGTGGACAAATTTGTGATAATTTATTTGGAGTTCTGAACACTACGTTAACACCATAGCGGGAACCTACGTTTTTAAGCCTGTGGGCAATCCTGTGGGTGTAAGAAATTACGGCAAATTTCTTTTTCTCCTGCGAAGGGTCACTGCTCCAGTCGCGTTGAGCACGACCTTTAACAACTTTTATTAACTTATCAGTGATAGCCACGAGTACACCAGAAGGAACTAGCGCGTCTTGTAGACGGGCTACGTGCTTGCAGAAAAGCGAAATCCGTTATCTTGCAGAACGTGTGACTTGACGAGGTGCAGGCTTAAGGAGTGATTCATTCCTGAATGGAATTGTTTTGACATGCCCGGTTTTTGTGTATATATGTTTTCCCCTTTCCAATAAAAATTCAGTTGTGAGTGCCACGCTGTGTCATTTACCATCCTCGTCCTAGTCTTTCTTAGGCTGGTTATTTTCGATCACCAGGAACCAATACCAACTCGCCAAGCTTGCCATCTTAGGGACATCCGTCAAGGAGAATTTCTATCAGCCGCTGGTACTGCTGGTCTACGCCATAGGATCCGGCATTCGCACGAGAGGTGTGGCTGTTTCAAGCAATTTGCAACCATCATCAGCTTCGAAAATACATCGCTCTCCGAATGAGTGGCACCGCAACGTCTAATTCGCATACAATTTCGACGCACACAGCGCCGCAATTTGTGTTTTCGTGCTCGCTGTGCCGGCAATGAATTGATAGCCCACCCAATTCGCACCTCTGGTTATAAAACATTGCACTGAGGGTGGCGTGAGTGCGCGCGGCATGCAGTTCAAGGAGAAACGTATTTCTGACCGTTCATCTCACCGCTCCGTGTAGAAAAATGCGTTCATCTAAATCCAAAACGAAAACAAAACTGCCTGTAATCCACAGTAACAGCCACAAGCCATCCAGTGCCAATCCGAATCCAGAACAACCAATCACACCCCTTGCGGAAAACGATCGCAGCGCCAGATACCTTTCTAGTTGTTATTGCATGAAACTCTGAGTCAGGGGTTCAAAAGACGGGCCGCCGTGATCGGAATTCGGGCGGTAGGGTGGCTTTTAGCTGGCCTATTTTGTTTGGGGAACACCTTGGGGTGGGTTCCGTTGCTATTTAGCACCCGCCTATATTATTTCTCAGTGTGGCTAATACTGTTGGTAATTCGATGGGCCGTTCTCACTTTCAAATGGTGAAGTCTCTTTTGTGGGCAGGGTTGTGGTGATGAAATTCAGAATTGTGATGTTTTGAGGAGGAGGACGGAAGAGCCAAGGCTGTCTAGACGTGGGCCTTGCCAAACCTGTTTAATCCGTTACAAAAGAGGTAAATTGAACTGCAATACCGGCGACCTAAATCACTGCTTTCAGTTGTGAGACAGGTTAAGTTTTAAGGTTGATGGGCGTAAGCTTTTGCAGTAGCCTACACTAGAGTGTATCTGCGCAAAATTCAGCGCCTCAAAATTTATCGGCGGGTTTTGATCCATGAGGCCTTGACACGGCTAACTCTTGGTGTCATTGCCACCTCTACATTTTCATTCTGTTTAACCTAAAGCCTTATAGATTTCGTTTCGGAGGTGATCAGTTCTTTCTTGTTGTTTGTTGACGAGGGTCAAAAACATTTCTTCAGTGCGAAACTCCAGACAATCCCCTGCCCAGCAAGGCCATAACGTCTACCCACACCGAAGCCGGGAGAACCAGCTGAAGGAATGTTTCGGATCCAGGCCTCGGCTCCGCGTGAAGCGGTGCCGAAGAATTGTGGCGGCGGATAAGCTGTTATAACCTGTTTGTGGACCCGCCACGCCCAAGCTCAGACATAAGCGCTAATTCGCGCATTTTCGTCGGCCGCCCCATCATCGCCTAAGGCTTCGTCTGGATCGGGTCGTGCCACGTGCGAATTCGCATTATACACAGCGGTTCATCAACCCTGCGTCAGGCGCACCCCTTCAACTCTCTTAATGAAGACAGCAGGCGAACTCGAGCGCGCGACCACCCGAGCCATCCCCGCACGGGCGAGTGTGATGTGTGTAGACCGAAGAGATAAGAAAGGAGACGACTTCGAAGGCGAGGCCCCGAAATCAGTAACCGGCGAGCATTGTGAGGCAAGCACGCAGGCGCGCCTAGTGCTTAGAAAAAAAGGTCTCCCCGTACCAATGGCGTCATCGCATCCTCTACCTCGTGGTCACGTGAACCACCAACCAGAAGGGCTTCGCGCGATGGCGGAGCCTATGTGGGTAAGATTTTGGGTTCTTGATTGGACCAGAAATGGGATTCAGATTGTGGGTCCGTGATTGGCTAGATCTTTGGGAGTTTAATTCCCCAGAAAAACTGTAGGGACTTTTGCTTTAACAAAAAGGTCGTGTTGCGAGCCGCTGAGGGTTGCTGTCGATGCGATTCGTTCGAGGCACAGCGTCTAAACTTGTACGCATCTTGTAAGTACGCGTACAAAGTTTCTTCACCTTCATCAGCAAGTCTCGGTATTCTGATCAACGTCTCCGGTCAGCAGTCACGCTACCGAGAAGGATTTCGCGAACTAGGACACACTGGCACCAGCGGTGGGATAAAACGACGCAACTCACGAAAGCGTTCGGAAGCCCACGATACCTTGTATATTTAGTTACGTTATCGCGAAGACATTGCGACGGAACAGTGCCCAACATGGCGGCGTAACAATAGCCAAAAACGTTGTCTGCTGTTATCACCAGCCGCGCCTGGAGCAAATCCCACCTCTAAAACTCAGTTTTTTGTGGCGTCCTTCTATACGTGCCTGTTCCAAGTACGGCCCCCTTGCATTGAAGAAAGCTCTTGAAAAACGTTATGCAGCTAACACTATTTGTGCAAGATACGAGAAGCGGCCCATCCCCATTCGACGGAGACCCGGCTGTTGCATGATCATTAGGAGCAGCAGCCCATTACGTCGACTGCAGGACAAAGGCCTCATCCATTGACCTCCAAACGCTCCTGTACCGCACCATTGCAGTCCATTCTTTGTCTCGGTTTTTTGTCTTTCGCATGAGGTAATTGGGATTTCTGCTATTCCAATGCCGTCTCTGTGTGTGAACGGCAGCCCTGCAAGTATACCGAATGGCATTCCCCCCAATTACGTAGCTAGCGAAAATCCATTTCTTTTTCTGCATTTTTACAGTATATGTTCTACGCCAGTTTGTTCTCTGATCTCAAAAGCTCATTTCCGTTTTCTATAGTGCTACACCAATCATTATTCGTTCCATGGCCAGTATGGCCAAACTGAGTTTGCGTTGAGGTTATTGAGTATGGCACCAACTTTATCTGATGTCCTCACCTCACATTTATTTCTTCACTTGCCGCTGAAAATTCTCACTGCTGGCGGGCCCGGATCGTTTTGTCAGCCGGCTTTCACATTACTCTCAAAACGGACCGCTTTAGCAAGCGCTACAACAAGCGGTCAACCCCGCACGGGGCACCTTGAGCAATCTTGGTGGACGCGTACTGGCGATACCGCGGACCCCGAGCCCCCAAACATAAGCTGGATCCAACGTGGCAATGTGTTTATAGGTGGAGGGTTAGAAACCACGAACGGTGGCCGTCGGAGCCCAGGTCAAGCCTCCGGCGGATGGGCTCCCTGTCTGTTTACCAGGCAGGAGCTCCGAGACCTCCTCAGCTATCAGGGTAAGGTTGTGGAAGAAAGTACCCCCGTCCCCTGCTTTCCAATGTATCATATGGCATTTTTACACCCCCTTTCCAAACGTGATCGGTCCCTGAAAAGGGTCCGCACCGAAGTATCTTTTCCTGCTTTGTCTTCGATCTCCATTCCAAGCCTGATAATTTCTCGCGCTTCCTGGTAATGGAATCCCCTGGATAAATCAACCCCATCACTTCCCAGTCTGTCTTTATCATCTCCAAGTGTTCTTTAAAGCCTTGTAGGCAAATCGTACAAAGCTAAAAAGCTCACAACGGGAGAAGTCCTAATTGAAGTTCAAACAAACAAACAATCCTGTAACCTCTTGAAGCAAACGCGCCATGGTCGATTGTCGACATCAAGATCACGCCCCCATCGCAGTCTTAATAGCTGCCAGGGCGTGATCTCTGATAGAGGTCTAATAAATGAGACTGAAGCAGATCTGCTGGACGGGCTTAGCGATCAGGGCCGTCGTAACAGCTGTGCGGCGAATCACGATACGCCGAAACGACCAAATTATACCTACTAAACACATAATCTTGACATTTGACCGCTCAACACTTCCCGAATCGGTCAGCGCAGGTTTCCTGAGATGTCCGGTCCGACCCCTACGTGCCGAACCCACGCCGCTGCTACAAGTGTCAGCGGTTTGGACATGGCACTAATGCTTGTCGGGGTCGACTAACATGCGCCAAGTGTGCACAACATGATCATGCATCTGACAACTGCCCATCGCAAACCCTCATCTGTGCTAACTGCAAGGGGACCCCACGGGGCCTACTCTAGAACATGTGAGAAATTCAAACAGGAGAAGGAGATCATCAAGGGTAAAGTGACTGAGGAATCTTACCTTCCCAGAGGCGTGAAAGAGGTTCGCCTCTTTCCCCCTGGGGAGGTATGCCGACGCAGCTCGCCGGGGGGCGGAGCGGCGTCTAGTTTCGGCGGGGACCCCAGTACCGCGAGTTCGGGACCTGGTCCCAGCCCCCGCCCCCCCCCCGGGGTTGCCTCTGGCAGCCCAACCCGCCACCACGCCGCTTGCTGAGGCAGCAGCGGTTGTGGTGGCAACCTCTTCCGTCGGGACCGGTGCCGCTCCCGTCCGTGCCTCCCCATCGTCCAGTGCGTTGGAGTGTGCCATGGACATCACGAGCCCCGCACCGGCTCCCACCGCCACCGCACCGCCCGTGCCACTTCTGGTGCCTCCGAAAGCACCGCGGTGGTGGGTCAAACGAAGGGCCCCCCGAAGGGGAGCCAAGTCCGGGGGCCCGGTTCGACGGGCCACACCCAGGACATCGGACGACGAGATGGACGTCGTGCCGTTCTTGCCTGCAACGCAGCGCAAGGAGCGGCCTCCGTCGTCCAAGCCTACAGATAGGCCACCCAAAAAAGCCCAAATCCAAGAGTCACAGCCCGAAAGACAACACATAAACATTCACGTTCCAGTAGCTCCTCACACTAAATAATGGGAAGAGAAAATATTGTTCAATGGAACTGCAGATGGCCTTATGAATAATCTTGACGACGTGTATGCGATTCTGCATACCAATCAGCCAAGCGTAATGTGTGTTCAGGAAACACATTTCGAATTCTAAACACACAAATTTTTTGAATAGTTACCTGGTATACAGAAAGGACAGGGATGGCTGCACACACTTCTTCTGGGGGTGTGGCCATAATCGCCCGGAAATCTTTAGCATGCCACCCTCTCACTCTGAACACCGTCCTTGAGGCTGTGTAGCAATACGCTTAATAATATTTAATAGGTTGATAACGGTATACTCCATATACATTCCTCCTGATGTTTCACTTTTAAGCTCTGACTTCGAGGCGCTGGTTGACCAGCTGACCGAACCATACATCCTGACAGGCGCCCTTAATGCTCACAACACTCTTTGAGGCTCTTCTCGCACGGATGCCCGAGGTCACCTTATAGAAAAATTCCTTACATTTTCAGGAGCATGCCTTTTCAACAATAAACAGCCTACATACCATAACATAGGACACAACACATACTCATGTCTTGACTTGGCGATTGGCTCCGCAGTTCTTTTTCTATGTCTTGAGTGGGGTGTGGGCACTGACCCATATGGCAGTGACCACTTCCCCACCTCACTTACATATATAGGTAAAGGCCCAAGCAGTTCATCTTCCCATAATAGGTTCAATGAAGCACGAGCTAACTGGAATACTTTTACAGAGACATCCAAACTACACCACACATCCATAGGACACCTACACGTTAAAGAAGCTACCCACTCCTCACGGCGCACATCCTCGACGACCGCCGAAAGATCCATTCCCAACGCCTCTGGTGCCCCGCGCAACCAGCGGAGGCCGTGGTGGAATGAGGACTGTAGGCGGGCGCGAGAGGCCCAGAACAAGGCGTGGGTATCCTTCGACGGTACCCCACGTCGGGCAACCTTTATTTTGTTCAACGGGCCAAGGCGTTAGGAAAACGTGTGCGCCGTGAGGCAAAACGCGAGAGTTGGCGCCACCTTCCTTACATCTATTAACTCATACACAGACACACACAAAGTCTGGACACGAATACGAAAACTAAAAGGACAACAGACACACAGCCTGCCCCTGGTTAGTACAACAGGGGACACACTGGAAGACCAGGCTAATACACTTGCACAACGCTTTCAACACGTTTTCCAGCTCTCGCACACTACACAAACACTTTCTGAGACATAAAACCGCTTGTGAAAAGAAGTCCTTACGTGATAATAACAGGTCAAATTCTGGTTACAACTCTGAATTTACTCTCTATGAGCTGAAGGCTGCCCTGATCACATGTAAACCCTCAGCTCCAGGCGCAGACCAGATACATACACAATGATACAACACCTACACCCAGATACTCTTGAAACACTCCTACACTTATACAACAACATATGGCTTTCGGGGCACATTCCAAAATCTTGGAGGGAGGCTATTGTAGTGGCGTTCCTGAAGGAGGGTAAGGACCGTCTTCTCCGCCAGTTACCGACCCATCGCCCTCACCAGTTGCCTGTGCAAGCTTCTCGAGAAGATGATTAACAGGAGACTCGTGTACTTCTTAGAATACAATAGTCTTCTCGAGAGCTGCCAGGCCGGCTTCAGGGTGGGGCGATCCACAAACGACCAACTCGTCGCCCTTGAGTCGTATATAAGGATGCCTTTGTCCACAAATAGTTTGTGCAACGGTCTTTTTTGATCTTGAGAAAGCCTACGACAACCGCTTTGGCGATAGGGGATACTTAGCGACCTGAAATCATTTGGTGTTTCGGGCAATATGTTTTAACACTCTTTATAGCTACCTGGCAGAACGAACCTTTCGTGTAAGAGTTGGTACTGCCCTTTCAAATGTTTTTGTGCAGGAAAATGGTGTGCCTCAAGGTGGCGTTTTGAGTTGTTACGTTGTTCATAGTCAAGATGAACTCACTTCGAAAGGCGTTGCCACGAACCATTTCCTGTACAATATATGTAGATGATGTCCAAATATCTTTTAAGTCGTGTAATATGTCAATTTGCGAACGCCAAGTCCAGCTTGGTGTTAATAAGCTAGCTGGCTGGGCTGATCAGAACGGTTTTAAGCTAAACCCAGTTAAGAGCACTTGTGTTGTTTCTCCAAAAGGCGTGGGATCAGGCCAGATCCAGACATCAAACTGAATGGTGTCTCGATACTGGCCCAAAAAAAAACACAAGTTCCTAGGTATAGTCCTTGATGAAAAACTTTCCTTTATCCCTCATATCAAACAACTAAAACAAAAATGTATTAAAACACTGAATATTCTAAAGGTCTTGTCGCATCACTCGTACGGTGCTGACAAACAACTTCTGCTGCGAGTGTTTACCAGCCTGGTAGGCTCGAGGTTAGACTATGGGAGTGTTTTGTATGGTTCAGGAAGGGAAACTGCTTTGAAAATGGTCGACCCAGTGCAGCACTTGGGCCTTCGACTTGCGTCTGGTGCTTTCCGGACTAGCCCCGTGCAAAGTCTGTACGTCGAGTGTGACAGATGGTGCTGGGGGACCAGCGCGAGTATGTGGATTTGCTATATGCTTTTAAAGTTTCATCAATGTCTCACCATCCCATTAAGTCTATAATGAACGATACATCTACATCCCAACTGTTTTTAAATCGTCCATCTATTTCTGCGCCTTTCTCGCTCAGGGCGAAGGGAGAAAGCCTCTGAACTTTCTGTCTCGTTTTTAGACACTTTTACAACATCTCTCATTGATTCTATAGCCCCATGGCATCTTCGTCCTGTATTGTGTGATTTGTCGTTTACGCAATTTAAGAAAAACACGGTGCCCACAACTGCCGTTTTGCAGCATTTCATGTATTTCAGGCGAAATACGGGGCAACAGAATTTTTTACTGATGCCTCAAAAACATCCATTGCGGTGTCTTGTGCTGCACACGGACCCAATTTCAGTGCTTGTAAAACCATGCATGTGAATTCTAGCATTTTTACAGCGGAGGCATATGGTATACTCCTTGTTTTAAATCACATCAATGAACATCATATCGCAAAATCCATCATTTTCACGGATTCACTAAGCGTCGTGCGTACATTATCATCCCAAAGGTCTTCAAAAATTACATTGTCAATCTGGTTTTTAAATCTTTGATGTCGGCGTATGCGTCAGGTCTGAATGTTACCATCTGCTGGGTTCCAGGCCACGCTGGCATCGCGGGCAATGAGTTTTCTGATGAAATGGCCGCTGCTGCTGCACTGAGAAACACTCTAGACATAACAACAGTACCGTACACTGACATGAAGCCAGTCATCAGACAACACCTACGTAAAACATGGCAAACACACTGGAGTGATCAGTCAGACAACAAGCTACACGTAATAAAGCCACACTTGGGACGATACACAACTGACTCACCCCAACAGACACTGAAGTGACCCTAGCCAGGTTACGGATAGGCCACACACATGCAACACACTCGCACTTTCTCACTGGATCTCCAAGACCCATGTGCAGCAGGTGTGGAGAGGGCCTATCCGTAATCTACGTACTCATCCAATGCAAGGCACTTGACACAACACGACGCAAACACTTCCCACAACTATACAGACAACACGTTCCGTTTCACCCATTGTACTTTCTAGGAGACGAGCCCATGTTTTCCACCAAGCTTGTTTTTAAGTTTCTTACCGATGCAATTTTTTGCATCTCATCTCTTATCATGCATCATGACAACCTGGCCCTTTACACCAGTCATCTTCATTAGCTTGTTTTAGTTTGTGTATGTTTACTGAAACCCTCTACTTTTACTTTCACATCGCTGTCATGAAATCACTTTTGTTTGGCGCTCTTTGCCCTTAGCTGGCCTTGCGCCATTAAAATCCAGATATCATCATCAACAAGCGGTCAAGGCCAAAGAGAACGCATGTGTTCGAACCCAACGGGAATGCTGTGAGCGTAGAATGCGATTTCACTTCTTGCCATTTGAAGAGGTTAATCTCGGTGCCATATGACATTTTTGTTCTCCTAGGATGGTTTAACTTGTAGAAGTGCCGCATGACTAATCGGCATGCGGAACCCCCTAAGCCGACGAAGTGCATTTTACTGGAACAGCCGAGTAATCCACCGGAGTAGCTGCATCTTTTCGGTGCGTGCGCTTGTTTGCCAGAGTTTTGACACGGTGCCAAGCTTTGTTAGACTGACGTGCTTTCCCTGTGCTGTCTGTTGATGTTTATGTTGTGTGTTAGTTGTATTTTCTGAGTTTTTTCTAAAGTTTCCATGCATTGAAAAAAAGTAGCTCAATCGGATCGACACCGGTTCTATAATGCGAGGGACCCATGTTCGATTCCGACCACGGGAAGTGTTTTTTTTTTCTAAAAGGGCTGCACATGGCGTTGTTCTCCACCGCTGCTGACCCCCGCACCCCTCGGGTCTTTCGAATGATACAGTGGTACGCTTTCCGGTTTCATGGCGTAAAGGTTTCAGGTTTGATTGCTGGGACCCTGCTAACCACTTTTTTCCCCGATTTCGGTGCTTCTGTCTACGGCTGAAAAATTTGTGTCGGCCTAAGTAGCTCCGCTGGTAGTAAAAGAAGCAGCTGAATCGCGTCATGATGATTCCTCTACTTGGATTCCTTGGATTATGGTACTCACAAAATGTACTAGAGTTGAGATATCGCTATTTAGAATAATTGGCTGCCCCACAATGACTGCAGCATTGAGGACGTTTAGCTGCGATTACTGCGAAAGGGTCTAGGCGAGAAAAAGCAATTATTTCGCTATCTAGAAGCAAGCGTTCTCGGGCTCCTGGAGGCCACTTATTCCCATGCGAAGCGTAAACCTTTTGGCTGTGCGAACTGGCATTGAGCTGTTTCTTTAAGATGAAGTCACTGTAAACAACTTCTAGGTGCGATTTAGGTACTAAATCACGTCATTATGTAGGGACCAGGTGGCTTGCGTCAAAGACGTTCCCTTTCTTTTTTTTAAGTGAGGATACCGAACAGTTCTTTCCTATCCCAGTAATTTGATGTTTCTATTTTGCCCTGCTCTGTTGCTTATATGGTGTTGCAAGCTCGGTGTGCCCTTTTTTGCCTTACACTCCACATGTACGTCTACCGCCAGCACCCTAACGTTGCAGTTGCACTGTTTTTTTATTTTTTTGTGTGATCGCAGTTCTCTGTTTTTGTCGCCCTGTTTGAGATAATAGATTCAACGAAAATTTATACGTAATTGTACTGGTGTTGTAGTTTTTCCCTGTTCCCTTAAAATGACCAGCTGCTTTTCATAATGATGAATATTATGGTGGTAGAGAATGTTGGCGTCGTTTTAGCAGAAATGCTGCAAAGTGAAGCACCTCACCCGTGCCAATATGGTCACCCAAGAGAATGTTATTACCGCCCTGATTTTTCTGTCGCCTCTTAATTTAAATGTGGATACTCATTAAGCCGCGTAGGTGAACAAAACGCCCTTTTGCTTTATTTTGTTTCTGGTAAACTGGCTGTTAAGCAGGAGACGGAAATCTGGAGGTTAGGCAACGTCGACGCCACTGTTCGATGCATTCGAATAGAGAAAGGACGTGGTATCGGCATATTTCTTTCTGTATATTTCTTTCTGTATAAGACGACATGAAGACACCATCTAGCTTCAGCCTAACTTTTGTTGCCGGGTTCTTTTGACAATGGTTTACAGGGACGCACATTCAATGCCACCCTAGCTTCTGAAAGCACTCTCTGCAGACGAATGGTCACCCACTAAGAAGAA
>CM023453.1:176069024-176181547 GCA_013339765.2 Haemaphysalis longicornis
ACCGCGCAGCATTTATACACGCGAGCTGATAAGCGCCCTCTGTAGCCGTGACATGCGCAGTAGTGTTCCAGGCGCGTATGCTCGCGCTCTGCTACACCAGCTACTTGTCTTGAAAGAACCTTCCGTGTGTGCGAGCTGGAACTGCACTCTTTACGGTTCTTATGCAGGAAAATGGAGTGACGCAAGGTGGAGTTTTAAGTTGCACCCTTTTTATTGTGAAACTGAATTCCCTTAGGAAGGCGCTGCCACCATCGATTTCCTGTTCAATCTATGTAGACGACGTTCAACTCTCCTTCAAATCCTGTAACTTGTCTGTCTGTAAGCGCCAGGTCCAGCTTGGTGTTAGCAAGCTAGCTGGCTGGGCAGATAGCAATGGCTTTAAATTTAATCCCGGGAAGTGCACTTGTGTTTTTTTTTCCAAGAGGCATGGCAGCCGGCCAGATCTAGACATTCAACTCAATGGTGTCTCGATTCATGTCAAAAAGGAACACAAGTTTTTAATTATAATCTTCGACGAAAAGCTCACATTTATCGACACATAAAACAACTAAAACATAAATGCTTAAAGACAATGACTATCCTGAAGGTTCTCTCGCACATTTACTTTGGCGCTGGCAAACAACTTCTTTTACGTGTTTTTACCAGCTTGATAGGTACTCGATTGGACTATGGTAGCGTTGTTTATGAGTCAGCAAGTAAAACATCCCTCAAAATGCTGGACCCAGTGCTCCATCTCGGGCTCCGCCTGCGTTTTCCGCCTTCCGCACTACCCCCGGTTGAAAGCCTCTATGTGGAGTGCAACAAATGGAACCTACAACGTCAGCGAGCATACACAGATCTCATTTATGACTTTAAAATTTCATCAATGCCACACCATCCTTTTAAATAAGTTTTTCATAATACATTCATGACTGAACTCCTTTTAAACTGACCATCGTTCTCTGCGCCCTTCTCTTACAGAGTTAGAGAGGAAGTGTCAGAGCTTGCTGTCTCCTTTTTAGATACAATCCAATGTTCTCTAACAGATTTTATAGCACCATGGCATCTCCGCCCTGTATCATGCGACACATCTTTCACACATATAGATAAAAACCGAGCTCCCACATGTGCAATTCTCCAGCACTTCTTGTATTTGCAGCAGAAGTATCAGTGTTCTGAATTTTATACGGACGCCTCTAGAACTGCCACCTCTGTGTCAAGCGCGGCGCATTGGCCCGGCCTTAATGTCACTAGAACTCTGAATACTCATACTAGTATCTTTACGGCAGAGGCTTATGGTGTACTTCTTGTTCTCAATCATATACTTCAAAGCCACCTCCCACAATTCATTATCTATACAGATTCCCTTAATGTTGTGCGGGCATTGTCGTCAACAAAGTCTTTGAAAAATCACATTGTAAATCTGATCGTCACGGGTATTATGTCTGTGTATGTCCCAAATTTGAACTGGGCCTTTGCTGGGTCCCTGGTCACTGTGGTATAGCCGGGAACAAAGCCGCGGATCGAATGGCTGCTGCTGCTACACTCTCGAACGCAGTAGACATAACCACATTACCCTACACCGACGTGAACCACACATCAAACAACAACTTCGCAAAACATGGCAAACACATTGGAGTGAACAAACAGACAACAAGTTACATGTAATAAAACCACACTTGGGACCGTACACCTCCGATACACGCAACAGATACATAGAAGTTGCCTTGGCTAGATTGCCTAAAGGCCACACGCACACAACGCACTCGCACCTGCTCACTGGATCTCCAAGGCCTCTGTGCAGTAGGAGCGGAGAGGCCCTATCCGTGATCCACATCCTCATTCAATGCAAGGCACTTAACACAACACGACACAAACATTTTCCTGAAGTAAACAGAAGACACATTCCAGAGCACCCTTCATACATTTTAGCCGACGAACCAATGTTTCCTCGTCAACGTGTTTTTTAAGTTTTTAGCTGATGTAAAATTTCTGCAGCTCCTGCCATATCACGTGTAATCATCCTGGCCCTATACACCAGCCATCTGCATTGTCTTTTGTTGTGCGTCACTTTTACGTCTGCTCACACGTTCTAGAATTTAGTCTCATCAACCATTAAATAACTCCTTCTTTGGCGCTCTTTGCCCTTAGTCGGCCTTGCGCCATTTAAACCTAACCATCATCATCAACATCAAATCTGACTAGGACACTGCACATCCAACAGGTATTTAGCAACTCTAACCGCATACTTGGATAGCTAGGCTGTGCCTTTTATAGAGCTCCACAATCATTGAAACTAGACCCTAGGAAAATATTGCCGGGAACTATACTCTCCCGGAACTATACTCTCCCGGAACTATACTCTCCCGGAACTATACTTATTTGTGTGCTTTGCTGCCCGCGGCAGGCCACGCAGCGCTCCCTTATAATAGTTAGAAGTGAGGAGCGCGTTCTACTCACTTTCGTTTATATGCCGCGTACGCTACTTACTTTACTAGGAAGAGTCTAGTGCCTGTAGTCGCTGGGATATAATGTTTGCCTTGGATGGTGAATATTGTAAATTTGCTTCGGTGGTTCTAGAATGATATATACCGACATATAAATGCTGGCATGACATACTACGCGGCGTTCTATTTGCATACACTTGCCTGTGCAGATGAAGATGTTGACTGCTCCGTCACCGCTTAAGTAATCTTTCGAGTTATTTGCAGAAGCCTAGTTCCTTCCATTATGATTTTTTTCTGAAAAAACGTGCGCCGTCCATCCCTACGTGGCAATAAAATTCCACCTGTATTAGAATACGGATTTTTTGAATGGGATCCATGTCACCTCAAATTTGTTACTTCGCTTGAAATATTTCATAACATTTCTACGCACTGCCAGTACATCTGCAATAACAACTAATATATCACTACCTGCACTGCCATCACTAAGAAACAACCCTTCAAGCAACTTTTCGTGAATCGGACCTTTACCTCATCTTTCTCTAAAAGCCTATTCTACAGCCTTAGAGTTTTTCTCACTACCTCGATCACTGTCACAATGCTGGCATTATAACTCAACGCACGAATACAGCGGCACAGTCTTATTTGCCTAATTCTTCTCGTGAATAGAATCACCTCGTCCCTGAAACTGTTTCTATTCATGACAATCATGTTTGGGGTGATTAATGACAAACACCAGCTGATATTGAAGGCTCCGTAAGAATTTATTGCACTTGTGAATTTTTGTACGCAGACGTTTTGCTTATAATTTGCTTATAATTTGCTTATAATTTTGCTTGAATTTAGCCCTACGGACCACTATCCCATATTTTTTCGTCTCGACTTCAACGCGAAAAAACAAAATAGGACATTCTATAAAACTGTGCTTAATAAGGAAGAGTTTACTAACCAGGTGCTTCAGGCGGATTGGTCAGATGTTTATACGTTAACAGACGCTGAATCGGCCTATAATAAGATGGTATGCATTGTTAAAGAGTGTTCGGATAAGGCTTCGGCGGTTGTTAAGTGTAATAGAAAGTTTTCAGCTCCTCCCAGCCCTTGGCTAACTAATGGACTACTGAGGTCTATGCGAAAAAGAGAAAACATGTATAAGAAAACAAAAAAGCGGCCTTTTAACACGACGTTAAAGGATCGGTATAAAAAGTACTGCAATACCCTTAATAGACTTCTGAAGACAGCCAAAAGAAGATTTTACGAAAATAAGATTGATGAGGCAAGAAACGACGTAAAACAGAAATGGAACATAATTAACAATTTCCTCAACAATAACGCGAAGCACTGTCCTGTATCGAAATTAATATCCTCCGACATCACGTACAGTGACCCATTCCACATTGCAAATATATTTAATGAACAATTCTGTGGGAGCCAACTCACACGCCACGAACTGAACCTAAACCATTACAACGACTTCCCATTCCTTTTTCCTTTTCCCGACTACCCCGGATGAAATCACTGCCATTATAAAAGACATCAAAGTAACTAGTGCGGGCCTTGACCATATTTATCCCAGTACTATTAAATTATTACCGTATGACATAGGAACCCCCTTGAGCCATGTAATTAACTT
Organism: Haemaphysalis longicornis; assembly: GCA_013339765.2. Classification (NCBI taxonomy): domain Eukaryota; kingdom Metazoa; phylum Arthropoda; class Arachnida; order Ixodida; family Ixodidae; genus Haemaphysalis; species Haemaphysalis longicornis. The sequence continues at coordinate 176,073,078 of CM023453.1, forward strand.
GATGTTTTCAACCGGAGTATTTCCCCAACAGCTTAAAAAAGCAAGAGTAATTCCAGTCTTTAAAAAAGGAAACAGAGAATGTGCTGCCAATTACCGTCCGATCGCCATCTTGCCATTCTTCAGCAAAGTTGTTGAAAAGTGTTTTGTAAATCGCTTGATGAAATATCTATCAAATTTAACATCCTCTCACCTCATCAGTATGGCTTTCGGGCTGGTTTGTCGACTGACTGCACCGTGCTTTCTTTCACAGATAAATTAAACTGCAATAGACTCGGATGCTATGCTGGTGCGTTATTTGTAGACCTTAGCAAAGCATTTGATTCCATTATTCACAGTATCTTGTTAGCTAAACTCGAAGCCATAGGTGTAGTTGGTCCAGGTCTAACTTTTATTAGTAGTTATTTGTCAAATAGGAAGCAGGCCGTATTTATATCTAACGTAACATCAAGTTTCAAAACCACAAATAAAGGCGTCCCACAAGGATCAATCCTCGGCCCCATCTTATTTTTAATCTACATCAATGATCTTCCCGCCTGTCTTACTAGCTGTAAACCATTTCTTTATGCAGATGACACGACCATATTATCATCTAGTACATCAGTTGCGTCCGTTACGTATAGCCTCAGCAATGATTTAAACAATATTTTGCTTTGGTGTCGTAATAATTGTCTACACATTAATGCAACTAAGACAACATTTATGGTTTTCCATTCACACCAAAAGCCCCTCACCTGCAATCCAGTTATCTTGTCGAACAATTATTCAATACCTATGGTTAACCAATGTTCATTCCTGGGTGTTGTTCTCGATACTAATGTGAAGTACACTGACCATATTGCCCAGGTAAAACGGAAGGTCGCCTTCGGCATTCGCATCCTGTTAAAGGCCCGCCCATTCTTTAAAACTCCCACACTAATCTCACTTTACTTTGCTTTTGTTCGCAGTCATCTCTTCTACTGCGCCACATCTTGGGGCAATACATACCCGACCCACTTACTTCCTTTACAACACCTGCAGAACCAAGCTATTCGGATCATCACTTTCAGTCCATACCGAACCAACGCCTCATTGTTACTTACAGAATATCGTATACTCACGGTCTCAAATCTCGTGAAATTCAGCCTCCTTGTTTACCTGTTCAAATCTGTGCATGATCTGTGTTCATTTAGCATATTCAACCGCGATTCACTAAAAAATTTGAATTCCACTAGGTTCGCTTCGACTGGCAACCTACTCCTACCTAAAATCCGCACCAATTATGGCAAGCTGAATACTACTTTTGTGGCGGTAAATAACTGGAATTCTCTCCCGACAGAAACAAAACAATCGCTATCTTTAACAAGCTTTAAGAAAAATCTCCGTGCATATTTACTCAACCTCAATGTATAATTTGCATAACTGGTCGGACCCTATGTTTTTAGCTATATTTTCATTGCACTCCTGACCTGTTTATTACTTTACAATTTTTGCGACATTGTTTTCAACGATCTTTGTTAAATTTCGAACAGTGCACATTTAACATCCATAAAAAGCTCTTTGAGTTGTATTTCGCACTTACGCATTATATCTTCTTTTCACTGCTGACGTTGCTGCAGAATTGAAGTTTTTATTTTCTATCTGTAATAGGAGGTCCCCCTCCAGCCTCGTGCTCTGGGACCTCCTTCTGTATATTTTGTTATGTAAATATGTTTACGGCAAATAAAAATTTCTTCTTCTTGAAAAAAAAAAAAAAATCGTAAGACCCTCTATTTAAGGTTCTATTTTCTTCATAGCATGTATCACGCGCTATGCAATTTAAATCACTCTTATGTTTAGTTCTCTTTTACCCTGACGGCACATAAGAAAAACAAAGAAATATTTAGGGCAGCTTTTTCGGGCAGTCACCTAACCTACGATATGCGCTCGAAAAAGTGGTTTGAATGCATCACTGGTTAGCCAACAAAAAACCAGTGTGGAGTGGATATGCCGTCTCTCCAACGTCTTAGAACCGCCAGGACGCGGCACCTACTTCGTGAAGAGAATGACAATATTATCTCACCTTTCAGGGCCAAACCTTCCGCTCATACCAAATATGGAAAAAGTTATTGTTTACGTGCAGGCTACGATGCGTTTCAAATTTAGCTGTGGCCATTTTATAACGCGTCATTAAATGTTTGAGGTGCGATCAACCTTCGCCTAATACGAACGGTAAAACAGTGCTTCAATGGACTGTTAGGAGTTTATTTATTCGCCGTTCCTATCTAGGTTCAATTTTTTCACATTTATTCGCAGTACTCTCTCGTACGAGATTAGTCTTGCAGCGCTAATACACATAGCGTGCTGAGACTTCTGAAGCTGTATCCACGGCTTCTTCTTCCATAACTTCAATTATTTCAGTTATGATTTTATATAAAAACTAAAGGCATACAATGACCATATTCAGCTGTACTAAAGACACCAATCAAAAGCTGTTCCTAATTTCTGTAAGCTGTTCTAGATACGTTAACCGTGATTGCGCATTTTTTATTACATTAGCTGAGGCACGGCACGTGGCTACCTGCCAAACGTACTGAACAGTGGTTGCTTTATAAAGCCAACGTCGGTTCGCATTTGATCATTGGCTACACGTTCAACTACCCACTGCATATCTGTGCACAACAATTTATCCCTAAACACTGGAATTTTCCCCCATATAATAAAGGCATTTCGTGGTAAAGGCGGTAAAGTGTGCCCGACGCAATGAATAGAATCTATTCTATGCCTTCACTATTGTTCATGTTCCCGAGTAGTATAGGCGAATTTTCTGGCATCAAAATTACCAGGGTGGGGTAAACTCGATGGGATAAAGCGAGCTCTGAGTCCGTACGAATCGTGGGCGCTGACATGACACAATTCCCATGGGTACCAGAGCAATTGTGTTCCGCCTTCCAACAGTTGTTAAGTAATTACTACCCTAAAACAAAGAACTTAAGCAAAATAGTTACATAAATTTGTCTCAGTAATTACCAGTAGCTCTTTAAAAAAGTTCATTGCAATTAAGCTATACTTAGCCAACACAGAGTAATTGTGTAGATCAGTTTCGGTTTCGATTTCCTTTAAGTGCGCTGATGCCATTGCGCCCGACTTTCGCAGTGCGTGCGTATAGTCTCCAGCTGGGAAGCCGTCCGACATGTTACATTTATTCCCGCCATGCATCGCAGGCCGACGCGGAAAAACCACAGCACCACGTTGGCAGAATAATGACAGTTCCTTTCGCCGTTTTTATTAGGCAGAAACACAGCTGGCAAACTTCACATCATTGTATCAGATGAGCCACTGTGTTTCGTACGGTTCCAATGCATTGGCTCAGCGGCGCGCTTTCCCTCTACAGTCCGAATGTTATCTGCATGAAAGAGACCCCTACGACCAAATTTTGAGAGATTCGAGATATATTTGTTTTAAATTAAGTTGTGACCACGTCTTTATAAGCAGACCTCTCAAAATTATTTGACGACCCGCTGGTGTATTCTAGCAATCCTAATCATCGTGTCCCTACTCTGCGAAACGTCAAGCGTATGTGTTAAACATCATAGAATTCCACTTGACCTACAACAAGAAGTATTAATCCGGGTAGTGCCCCCTCTAAGACATTGAGAGTAGCTTCAGTCGCTTTCCTAAGAAAACAGTACGGAATCCTGCGCACATCGGCGGTGTGCCCATGCCATCGAGTTTCGTGATAGGGCGCCGGCAACTGCGATTTTTCCGTGATCGTGCACTTTTACCTCCTGTGTAAAACATACTGCACATTCAGTTTAGCGCACTCTCTCAACAACATTGGCTGAAAGAAGAACTAAAACCATACCTCAAATCTGGAGTAGAGACTAGTGGTACAATCAGTCTGAGTTTTATGCAACCGTATGTGCGAGATTGCGCTGATACTAACCAACAAAGATGGAGTTTTTCAGACCGGATCGCGGCAACATAAATTCTTTTCGTACTTTAATGTGCTGTGGCCCTGTTGATTTTCGTTTTACGAGCCTATAGAAGACTAAGGTGTCATCAACCACCACGATTTCGACCTTTACTTTTCTGGTTCCTTCTTCATTTCACTCATAAATTCTATTTGCGACAGGTTGCACGTCAGGACAACATTAATACTTTGTGACTACATTTGGCAGAACCCACTAATTGATTTTGTCTTTTCTCTAATTAAAGTGAAGTTTGTTCGGAGCGAAGCCTCTTAGGGGCTGGGGGTGTTGGCGTCTTTCGTCGGCATCGTCGTAACCGCCGTCTCAGGTAGTAACGGTACAAAAAAACCGGAAAACACGTTACACCTCGCGCCAGAACGTAATGCGTACCAAGAAAAAACACCGAGACACTTGTTTACGCCTCGCGCTGGAGCGGTTTCTAACGCGTATAAAGAAAGCACCAGGACACTCGTTTACGCCTCTCCCTGGAGAGCTTCATTCTGCGAATACGAGACTTTTACAGCAAAGCTGAATACCTCTACTTCCCAACGGTTTCATCTCCGTTGGGAAAAACGCCAAGCTGCCGAAAATGCACTTATACACTGCATGCTTCACCCTTCCCCAGTTTCCACGTTAGTAGAGATGGCCCGGATTTTGTGTATTGCAAATAAATAATGAAAATCTATTGAGATGCTGCCAATGCCTCTCCCCTCGATATTCTTTAAAGGATTGCGGCAAATGAGGAGAAGCAACGCCAATAATACGTCATTTTTTGTGCGAGGCTTCCTTTCGCCTGAATTAATTCAAAATTTCGGACAAGGCATTAGGGCGTGCCAAGATAGCTTGCAAAGGTAAAGTTGTTCAGGCCTGTCCAGTTGGACTTCAGCTCAAATGGGCCGTTACCGGTGAAGGGAATTATTTGCTCGCCAACGAAGTTGTTTGCTGTGCACGGCAGTAGGGAGGCAAACGTTTCTAATGATGTCAAGATGGAATTTCCCTGGCCCATCGGCTCTTCTATCTTCATCGCAAACAGCAAGGCCCACACATACGCTACCACACACACACGCACAACCACACAGAAGACGACACATACACGAACGCAGCGCCCATACAACACAACACACATAACAAACACACTACAAACACACACAACACGCATAAAACACAGCACACACACAACAAATGCACAAAAGACACACCCACAACACAGACACACAACAACACACAAAACACCACACACACAACATACAAAACACCACACACACAACACAGAGACATAACACACACACACAACACATACAACGCAGACACAACACAGATGGCCTAGCCCATCACGTTTCAAGATTGTTTGATTTATTTCCAGTGTGCAATATATTTTATATCTTATAACATTTAACGAATCATCAAAAAAAAATAAAGGTTTACACCAAAATTATCTTGGTAGTCTAACTAATTAAATTGTTTAAGAAAATTACCGGTTTTTGAGACAGCATGTCTCGGGCCCCCGGATAATGGGACCGAAGCCTAGGCACATCGGCAGTGTGCTAATGCCCTCGAGTTTGGCGATAGGCCGCTGGCAAATCCAATTTATTTGTGATCGTGCGCTGCAAGGTACTCTGTGGCAGCGCCGGGTGCACTCAGCAGAGCCACTGATGGAGGAAGGCCATGCAAGTGTAGCTGGCATCCCTTATTGACCTGCAGTTTTTGTTAAAGCCACGAATTGCGTATTTAGTGCAGGTGCTCCGCATGCTTTCTATTTTTGCGTCGCCCTGGTCGATTTTTCTTTTGTAACGTTATATTTGTCTCACGGATCAAGATGGTAAATTAACAAAAGTGATGCTTCTGTATTGCACAAATTATACCTCTTCACCATTAGTTTCTATTCTGAGAGTCGCTTCGTCATCAGTTTACATTTTGCTGTGGCTCTTGCATACCTGATGGGGCACGCCTGACACTCCTATTCTTATTAGTGGCGCAGCAACTTTTACGACTGATGAATAAAGAGGGAGCTTTGGAAAAGAAGTAATGGCTGCCGTGGTAGCGGATTACAGCGCGCCAACTACATCTACGTTCTTAGCCTTTACGCTCACTTGATCATCATTACTGATGGTGCTTTCATATGGCATTTAAATCTACATGGCAAGTGGATCTAAATATGCTGGGGTACTCTCGGTTTTAGGAGACATCAACCCAACGACACAGATAACGATAACACACATCTGGCTTTCTCCTCTAGACAGCTAGCTAACAGTTGTTCTGTGGATGGTATAAACCGCGGAATCTGTCAACCTCTGCCCTAAATGTTTCGCACGATGACCCCCGTCCTTGAGAAGCTGCTTCGTATTGCAATGTCCGGACGCGACGAGACAATTGTGGGACCCTACAAACTTCTAAAATATCTCTTGCTGCAGCTATAAACGCAAACAGGTGTCCACACCACTAGGATTTGAGTGCGCGACGCAATGAAAAGATTTCAAACAAACAGCGTCCCACATTGTTTTGTCGAATGCGGGCTTTAGCGTTTAACTGTGCATTTCTTACGACGTAAGTGCTCTACATGGGCTCAAAGACCTATCAAATGAGATGTGCGTTTATTTGGGGTCTCAGTTAGTTTATTTTGTGCATTTGGAAGGCTGGTGTTGGGCGATGGCTCCTGTTACCGAATCGCAGTGTGTGCTGACTATGTTTAGAGGGGAATACGGTTCCGTTGTCACGAGTGGTTGCCAAGCTGAAAAAATAAATAAATAAAGCTGCAATATCAGTGACTGCCGTGAAAGGGCTTTAGATTCTCTGTTTCGGAAAGAAATGTTTGCAGGCATTACCACCACGTGATGGCAACAGTTCACCCTTCGAATATGGCTGAGTGGACAGCTCGTCACTCGTTCGAAGGTTGTCGTTGCAGGATGAACAGCCTGCAGATATCCGGCTGGCTGCGTTGCCAGAGTTTTACGTTGCTAAAGCTCAAGGCTTGTTTATGTGTTGTGAGTAACGGGCTTCAGTATACGAGGCGTGTTCCAGTCGTCACGCATTTTGAACAGCGTTGCACTGGAGTGTTCCACTGGGTTGGATTGGCATAGCGTGCTTGTATACATTCGACGTATCGAAGCGCAGCATAGATGAGGACACAAGCAAAGAACACGGCATGCATATTGCTCTGTGTGGCGTCGTCTCTGTTGCCGTCCTTGTTTTGCTTTGCATCCATACGTTTCTATGCACCAACTCGACCAAACCAATACTCTGGTTTACACTTTTGTCGTGTAGGTTGTTGATTATCGTCGGACGCCAAGCACCAATGTGCGCATTGTACTTCTTTCTATTGAGGGAGGCGTCAAGGGCAGCCGTCACCCAGAAGAGACGTCGCAGAGGCAGCGGAAACAGCGCGTTTATTCTGAGAGGCAACCCACAACTCCAACACCAGAAATGATGATGAGTATGGGTATGAAGAAAAGATGAGGTAAAGCACGATTATGGCAACTGTCATGCGAAGAAAATGAAGTATGCGGTTAATTGGCCAAGACAGTACAAGGGCACTTATCTATGTCTCCTAGAAGTGTGCACTAGCGCATCATACAGATTGATGGTCACACTTTCCCCCTCTTCGTGGAAGCGACCACCTGGGAGCAGTTCATGGAGTGCAAGGCGTGAATGGTTTACGCCGGACACATGCACAATCTCTGTGCCTCTGTAGCGGCGGTTCGAAGGAGGAGAACAAAGCGCTAACCGACCAGGCGCGATAATTGACGGGGGAGGTTGCTTCCAAGATGGTGTAGGGACCAAGAAATTGATGAAGGAATTTCTCACATAGTGATTTGATTGATTGATTGTGGGGTTTAACGCGCCGACGCAACGAAGGCGATGAGGCGCGCCGTAGTGGAGGGCTCCGGATTAATTTTGACCACGTGGGGATCTTTATCGTGCGCCGAAATCTCGTACACACGGGCGTTTTTGCTTTTCGCCTCCATCAGAAAGCGGCCGCCGCGGCCGGGAATCGAACCCGCGACCTCGTGCTCAGCAGCGCAACGCCTTAGCCACTGAGCCACCGCGGCGGGTATTTCTCACATAGTCCTGGCTTCCTAATTGGCATCCAAAGGAGTATCTTGTTACCAGGGTGAAACTAACACCACGATGCGTGGCGTCACATCGAAGTTTCCGGTCGTTCTGGCAGGCTTCCTTGTGTAGGCGAGCAAGGCGATGGCAGTGGGCAAGTCGTGAGATAAACTGCTCGGGGAAGGGTCTTGATATATACACGGGAGTAGTAAAGAAGGTGGTATCCAGAATAAAAAAAGAGTGGCGGACAAAACCGAGGAAAAATGTTCAATAACCAGTGGTATTTTGAACAGCGCTGTTGTATGCGACTGTAACATATGGGAGAATAGCGTCCTAATTTGAATTGTCCGGTCAAAGGTTTATAGAAATAATGTCAGACAAGGTAAGGTGGAAGCGCTCAGTTAGTCTGTAGCGCCACCATCATCATCTTTCGTCTGCGCCACCATCATCATCGGTAGAGTGGCCAACGGGGCAAGAAGGATACGCAGCACTCAGCACCGGGTCTCGGAAGGGCCCCCTCGTTCTATGCGCCTCGTTCCGACCATGGCACAGCCAGCGCATTCCTCAATAAACGTGGGCTCGGCCGCACCGCCTCATCGGCCGCCTACAGTTTCGTGACCCACACGAGCGGCTTCGCCATGGCTTTGCAACGCTGCTTCCCCAGCCAGAACGCGGACGACGGCACGCGAAGAACGTTCCCCGCCCTCCCAGACCTTCGTTTGCTGATTCCGTTTGGCGTCATCAGAAACCCCGCTGCATGGTTCGTCATCCTGGAGAGCCATTTTTATGTTCACGACATCCAGTCCCAGGAGGCCAGGTACCGCGTCACTTTAGAGCCTGTAGCGCCACCATCATCATCTTCGTCTGCGTCACCACGCCTTTCAACGGCATCAGTGGATTGCACGTCACCGGTCTGTCCACCCTCGCATGACCAACAAACGCGAGCCCCGACTTCGACTTGCGGCGCTTCCGAGTTGGCGTTGCACTTAGCCAACTCGACCCACACCATGGCGCGTCCCACACGTTGTTGCGTCTCCTGCACAAACCACCCGGGTGTTGACTGCTTTGCCGCTAACAACTGGAACACTTCACCGCCTTCGCCGCACGGCACGGGTGAGAATGAACTTTCAGACCCTTCTCCTCCCCGCACATGCGAGCCCTCTCCCCCGTCAGTAGTGGAACAGCTTCCAGCAGTCGACAACCGCTCGAGATCCGCACTTGAAACTGACCAGACTGCCTCCGACAGTCCGGACACCCTGGCTACGACGGATACACCGGAGAAGCAATTGCGAGACAAACGTCCCAACAAATATCATCGAAAGAACAATCTCGTGTCCCATGCAGTCAAACGCGCCGCAAACTGCTAACCCCACCTCGGCCGATTCCCTGCTACAGGACGCATTTCGGTTTACGGTGTGACAGGCGCTCTGCTATGCGACCCCGGTTGAAATCACGCGAGTGCACTGCACGACAGGAACCCGACACACCGGCTAGTTCGAGAGACGCTTGTCGTTGGCGCCCTCCGCTGCTCCGTCTCGCACGGCGCGTGCGCACGTTGCCCAGACAGCAACAGATCCCCAGAGCTCACACGACAGCACAGTCAAGCCCGCACTCCGGTCGTCATTCTGCTGCACCACGCTTCACCTTGTCGCTGTCCTTCCAGTTCCGCCTGCCGTTCGCGCCACCTTCAATTGCAGCAGCCGCTTCGCACCCCGCAATGCGTCCGCGGTTGCACTCCCACCCTCGTCCACCAGAGGTTCCCCACAACCCGGACGCTACCTCGCCGACGACCAAGACCGTGCCGTTTAGTCAACCCCTGCCACTTGACCACTGACTGCCCACGGATTCTCCTTGACTAGAGACAATTTGTACATACTTGTACATAGTGCATAGTGTATTTTCGCGCATTGTAATTTACAATCGTCACTTTACCCCGCTTCACGCTAGGTTGGGGGAGCCCTGTAGCGCCACCATCATCATCTTCGTCTGCGCCACCATCATCATTGGTAGAGGGGCCAACGGGGCAAGAAGGACACGCAGCACTCAGCACCGGGTCTCGGAAGGGCCCCCTCGTTCTATGCGCCTCGTTCCGACCATTACACAGCCAGCGCATCCGCAATAAACGTGGTCTCGGCCGCACCGCCTCATCGGCCGCCTACAAGTTAATTTATCTGCGGGTGGTATGTGGACGTGGTTTAGTGGACTCTATGAGAGGCTCGGAGATCTTCGTCGAGAAGGTTGGACAAAAACGTTCTGCCGCGATCGCTCTGGAGTGCCGGAAGGGCGCCATGACGCAAGAGGATCGCGCGCAAAAAGAAATCGGCGACCTCAGTAGCACGACCAGAACGTACTTGAGCTGTCTATGCGTACCTTGTGAGGTGGCCTACGGTTCTTACAATCTAACGATATGCGGCAGTCGTGGACCGTAGTGGACCGTAGAAGTCAATTCCCACAGTGTCGAAGGGTAGGGAAGGGAAAGGAAGGGGCTGTACGAGTCCTGTAGGCGCAGAAGTCGAGCATTTGCGCTGCTGGCATCAGCCGCACGAAGCAAATGTAACGGGAATCACAGGTGGCAAGGCCATGCCAAAAAAGCGCCTCCGGGTGCGATCATACGTCCTATGAAAGCCTAGAGGCCCTGCTATGGCATCATCATTTAGGTCTTGCAGTATCTTCGGGCTGAGGGAGCGCGGCACTACGGGAACCCATCTGTAGCCGCGGGGTGGTGGTTGGGATAGTGCAGGACTCCATTTAAAAGCCGAAATTGTTGAAGTTGACGAAGGTAGCGGCTGTTCACGGGATGTTTGGTGCGGGTAAGGCAGTCAGTTACATCACGGTAGTAAGGATCTGATTGTTGAAATGCTGCCAAGTCAGGCACGTTGTCAGGCGCTATGTGGCTGACAGGGGCGATGGCAAGTGCCGTGCCATGCGACCTGGTCGCAGCTGGAGCTTCGGATGACTCCAGCAGACATCGTGAGAGGGCATCTGCATCAACGTGCTTCCTTCCGGACTTGTAAACGACTGTAAAGTCATACTCTCGCAATCGAATATTCCGGCGTCCGAGGCGTCCAGATATGTTTTTCTGCGCCTGCAACTAGCAGAGAACATGTTTGTCTGTTACCACTGTGATGGAACGGCCGTGTAGGTATGGGTGGAATTTCTGACCACCCCAAATAACAGCGAGACCCTCATGCTCGGTAATTGTGTAATTCTTCTTATTGGGACTGAGGGAGTGCCTTGCGTAGGAAACAACCCTGTCTCTGTGCTGGTCATCAGCCTACAAAAGCACAGCACCAAAACCATGTCCACTGGCGTCAGTAGGCAGAATACCGGGTCGGGACTCGTCAAAATGACAGAGTGCTGGACCGAAAGTAAAGGCTCGCTTCAACTCTTGGAAGGCCTGTTCACATTCATCAGGCCACACAAAGGGTGTTCCGCAGTGCATCAGCTGTTGAGGGGGAAGCAATCCGAAAAATTCCGGACGAAGCGATTGAGTACGAGGCCAGACCTGAGAAGTTGCGCAGATTCCTTTATTGTAACGGGCGCGGAAAGTTGATAATAGCAGCAATTTTCTGACGATCAGGCCGACTACCGTCCTTGCTCACTACGTGCCCCAAAACTTTATGCTTCGACTACCGAAACCGCACTGCTTAGGGGTGAGCAGAAGTCCCGCAATATAAAGACAGGTGAAAACTTCATCCAGTCGCTTTAGGTGCTCTGCGAAACTTGAAGAAAAGATAGCGAAGTTTTCGCGATAACAGAAGCATCTTTTTCACTTGAGACCGCGGAGTACAGTGTCGAGGATTCGCTAAATGTTCCAGGGGTGTTGCAAAGCCAAAATGGCAGTACGTTAAATTCATAGAGCCCACCGGGGGTTGCAAACTTGTTCTTCCCTTTATCGTCCTCATGCATGGTGATCTGCCCGTACCCCGAACAGAGATCAGGGGTTGAGAAATACTCGCCGCCTTGTAAGCAATCTAGGACACCATCAATGTATGGCATCGGGTAAACGACATTTAGGGTTCTTTTGTTCAAAGCGCGATAATCGACGCAAAATCACACCGATCCGCCCTTCTTCTGCACTAGCACAACCTGAGAAGACCACGGACTGGTTGAAGGCCGAATAATGTTCCGCTGAAGCATTTCGGTGACATTGTCACTGATAACTTTCCTTTCTGATGAAGACACATGGTAAGGACGTCGGTGAATATTGCGAGATATGTTGGTTTTGATACGATGCGCTGCCACCGACGTCTTCCTCAGTACGGTACAATTAGAGTCGAATAAAAATTTGTGTTTGTTTAGAAGCTGGGGTAAGGACTCAGTTTTGGCTGGAGAAAGGTCAGAGCTCATTGTGGCGGTTAGAGCAGAGTGAGGAGAGTCGGAATGGACATGAGTAGTACATGAGACCGCACAGAGAGAGAAAATACAGGTGGCAGCAGAGCCAGCAACAGTAGCATTTGTACGGCGCCGGGGGAGGATCATTGGCTCACGATTGGTGTTAACTACGAAAAGAGCAGAAGTTCCCTGTGAAAATCGCACGAGTCTCGGAGATATCAACAGCTGTTTGGGAAGAAAGCGAGGAGAGAGAATGATGAGAACGTCGCCATCGCGAAACTGATTTTAAGTAACCTCGTTGACTTCCTCACAGCCAGGATCAAGGATCAGGGCTGGCTACTAAGCGCTGCTGCGTCGCGTCATAAATAGTGATATCATCCGTTTCCGTCAGTTCCATGTCTTGGCGGTGACAGGATATAATAGCAGTTGCCGACTATAGGAAGCCTCACCCTAAAATGAGCTGATGGGCGCAATGTGGCAGTACCGCCCACTGTATGTGTTGCCGAATTCCATCGATGAAAACACGCACTGTACAATATCCGGTATGTTCGATGGCACCTTTGTTCGCATTACATAAAACGGTGCCAGTGTGCGGATTTTTCACTTTGCGCAGTTCAAAGCATAACTTTTAATCAACCATTGAAATACTGGCTACTGTGTCCACTAGCGCATCAAAAATTACACCTTCTACATCGGTTCTTACAGTGTTCCAGGGTCTGTCTGGAGGAACTGTCGATTTTTCCACTAGTGCAGTTTTCCCTCCAAAACCTGCACGAGAAGTTTTCCCGTGGGTTTTAGTAGCGTGGGTGGCAGGACGGAGGGGCCACAATGAACGACGGTACGTTGAAGGTGAGGAGTGGCGTAGAGGACGATTACTGGAAGGCTCGAGTGGCCCTGGAGGCGACGAAGGGCGGCGAGGCGGGGAAACGTGTTCGGTACGCCGAAAGCAGAAGGGAAAACGGGAGTAGTCACGTTCGAATGGGCGGAGCCTCTTCACTCGTCTTGCTGACGCCGACGGCAGAAACGAGAAAGGTGGCCCCTGATCCCACAATAGTGGCGCACTGGGCCATCTCCAGTAAACCATTTGCGGCCCGGTCGCATAGAGAGTTAATAATGTGGCGAAGCAGGTGCTGTGGCAGTCGCTGTCACTGGGCCTGCGGCGACGGTGTTAGAACCTGCAAGGGTGGTTTTGCCGATATTTCAGAGTAGGACGGCGCGTAGACGGTCGCCAGGTGAGGGGTTGTGGGTGCGTAGGACTCATTGCAGATGGTCGCCAGAGGAGCACGTGCCCGTGAATATCCAGTAATGCATGTTAGCTCCTCCCTGACAATATCTCGATGCTCTGACGCGTTAGTATGACAATGGTCACGCGACGAGCAAGGCGAGTCATGTTGCTGCAGTTCTTCGCGGATGATCGCGCGAATGAGACTGCACAGGTCCGAATCCCCGTATTGATGAAGGGAGCAAACCTCCTGGCGAAGAAAAATAAACTGGAGTTGGTCGAGACGTCGACAAGTCTTGCAGACATCGCTGATGCTTGCAGGATTTTTCACAGCCAGAGCGTTAAAGGCAAACGAAGACATATCCTTCATTATACCACGCATGTTGTCAGCCTCTGGCATGGTTTAATCTACACGGCGACAAAAAGCGACGACGTTCTCATTGTATGAGGCGAATGTCTCATCAAGGCATTGAATTCGAGCGGCAAGCTTTTGTCTGGCTACGTCAGCACGAACTGACAGCGTGCCGAAAATTTTTCGTACCTTCTGAGTAAAGCTTGTCCAGTCGGTGATCGTGCGTTCATTGTTACGGAACCAAGTCTCAGCTGCCTCGTGCAGGGAGAATGAGACGATTCGAAGCGTCAATGCGTCACCTCACTGATTAAGGCTGCTGACCCGATTACAACTTTCCAGCCAGTTGTCGACATCCTGACGTCGAAGGCCAGATAAACCTGGCGGATCGCGTTGCTGGCTGGTGATCGTAAATGCAGCAGGCCCAGCAGCCTATGCTCCGGGGGGGGGCTGTTTGAGCTCTCGTGCTGCATACACAGAGGCAAGTGCCTACCGGAACGGAGCTACAGGTATACGACCTGGAAAGACAGAGGACGGGACCGAGGTGAACCTAAACCTTTTCAGGGAGACGTCCAGGGCAGCCGTCACAAAGAATAGAGACGTGGCAGCTGCAGTGAAAACAGCGCGTTTATTCTGATCGGCAACCCAATACTCCAGCACCAGGAGTGATGATGAAAATCAGTATGAAAAAGAGAATAGGTACCGCGTGATGATGATAACTGTCGTGAGAAGCAGACGAAGTATGCCATGAATTGGCCACGACAGTACAAGGGCACTTTTCCATGTCTCCTCGAAGTGGGCACTAGCGCATCGTGCAGATTGATGCTCACACAATATACTCCGTCAGTTTAGAAAGAACGTAATTTTAAATTTCCGCTTAGGAGGTACAGGAAACACTAAGTTTTGGACCTCGAGACAAAGTGTCATTGTAGTACTCTAAATCTCGGTGTTCTCTAGCGAGCAAGCTTGATACCCGCAGCGCCAAAGGGCAGCTGTCCTCATCAGTGTTAATGCCGGCCGAGGCTGGTCGCCTGTCATCGCAAAAATGATGTTTGTGTAGGTGTCGTAACGGCCTCGTTGATACACGAAGGCGAAAAGCATTGTCCCGGACAGATTCTCAAGGGAGTGAGGCTTCTGTTTGGGTGCCCGAATTTTACAAAGCAACAGAACTGTGGTCAATTGTAAAAGCGCGAAACTGGATTACTGCCAGTACGGCCGAAGCTTAGTGATTTTTTAAACCACTGTACGGCATTCTGTCGCCGTCGACAGTAGTTATGTTTTCCTTTGCAAGGTGCAGAACTGGGATTCCCTATTACGCATTCGGCACCATCTTTTCTTTGAATATTGAGAGCGCCACCATTTTAGTCACTTGTACTGGTGCAGATTTTTGTCGAAACATGGTGGATAACGTGCGCCAGGACTGGCGTTGTCAGGAGAACGTGTGGAGACAGGGCATTACGGACACACATGGGAAGCTTTTCAGGATGTGTTGGCCCCCTTCCCAACACAAGGTGCGGATTCGCTGTCACATCGAGGGTCACTGTCTGGTAGGTCGGCACCGGCGACCACTACGTGACGTCACTGTAAGATAAAAGACGGGGCACGGGATCTTGGGTCAGTGGACTTCACGACAGAGACCGCCACAGAACGAGGAGCGTATAACCAATTTACGGCCGAACCAAATGGCTTTGGTTTTCGAACCAGTAAGAGACCCCCGGAAGAACTGCAAGAGTGGTTTGGATAGTAAACTTCCCTTAACGATTTCCATGAGTTGTCCGTGTCTTCTGCGTTGCTCCAATTCCAGGAAACTTCCATTTTCATTAGTTTCGGAAGGGCCCCCTAAAATCGGACCAAAAAAAAGGGGCCCGCATTACGGAGGCTACAAACAGATAGGCCTAATGGTTTTGGGGGTGTTTTGGTTTTGGTGGTATGAACCAAGAAGCCCAAAGACTGTCATTGCTACAAAAGTGGGCGTGCCGCAATTAATTAAAAATACTCTCCTACCATTACGAAAAATGGGAGTACTCCACTCACTTCATTCGGCAGAAAAAAATTATATGATTACCGGTAACTTCCCTGAATCATGGTACACTTGTCTAGCTCACGAAGCAGTTTTGAGACTTACATGAGAACTACAGATGTTCACCTTCGCTGCGTTCAGTTTCCCAAAAACATTCTCCTAAAGTGGCCGTGGAGCTCCGCGAAGTAACGAGACCACTCGTAGCAGGACGTTTTTCGCGTGACACACGACACGGCACGGTCCTCGTTGCCGGAAGAGGGAGCCACGCTGCGTCGCCAGCCGCTCGTGGGTTTCCACATAAGCCCTTCTCTTCAAGCGTATTTGTATATTTCACGGAATTTTGTTCTAAGGGAATGAAAAAGGGCTACGGTTTGGTTGGGGTAAGTGAACAGAGTTTGCTTTGGAAGTCTGCATAATTTAACTGCATAACTTTGAACTGCATAATTTATACACAAATTCATCTTAGTATCCATGTTGCCAGACAGAAAAATGGTGGTCATTTTGTTGCGCTTTCCGCGGGCACTTTCATAATGACGATGTAAACAAGAAAGGTAACTTATCGCGAGGCGATTTTAATTTCCTCATGTTGAGTGAAACTTTCGCTTTTTTGCTGTAGTTGGTCTTGCGCCGGAAAAACATTCTGGGGGCTAGGAAGACTTTTAAATCCTCTCCAAGCTGTCTTAACCTTGTTTAAAGGTACTTAAAAAGTCACTGCGTCTTCTGAATACCCAATGTTAGCCTCACACATCATAATGTCGAAGCAAATGTGCAGTACCCTCTAAACGTTGCTTGCGCCATGCAAACGCGAACGGTACAATTTTTCGCTGTTTTTTAAGCATCTCGTTTTGTAGCTTCGCAATTTTTTCTGCCACTATAAGTGGTCACTTTTTAACAGGATGTAGCAATTCTTACGAAGGCGATCGAGTTTGTGCCATTCTTGGTAAAGAATAGAGCTTGTTCCTTATGCAACACCTTGGCGCGTAAAGACGACGTAAAATATCCCCTCCTTATCTCGCATTTTAACTATATACAGAGATTCAGTGACGTGGTTCTGCAACAGCTGAAATGCGTCGTCTTTAAGGAGGTATCGCCCTGATTTCATATGGTTGTTCTGGCAAGACGCGGCATGGTGGCTTAGAGAATGGGTGTGTAGCTTCCCTACTGAGTAACCCTTCCAACCACTTCTTTGCCGACGACTCTACAAAACATCCGAGACTAGCACTGAGACGAATTCAAAAGACTAGTTCGCCCATTCGCGGTACAAAAAGCTTCGCGTGACAGTCGAATTGTATGTAATTTGGGGATTCTTTATGGGCAATGTTTCCGTTTGCAGTTGAGGGACTCAGCAACATATTCCTGCGACCTCAGCATTTCCTTTGTTGTAACCTAAGAACGTCCTTGACAAATGCTGCAGCATCATTGGTTCAATTCATACCGTTTTCTTCGGGAGTACAAGTCAATCACCTACAAATAGCCGAATGCTACCTTCCCGCGTGCAGACCAGATGAAATCGGGCTATCTTCTCCCTAAAAAATTTTCTTGCCGACACCTTCACGTACTAAGCTATGATTCTTTCTGCAGTAGCCAGAACTCAGGCGGGCCCTGTATAGGAAAGTGGCTTAGTTGTTGTACCGCTGTTGGGTCCACGCTGGATGACACTAGCATTTGATAAAAAAGTCAATTTAACAATTATCAGCCTATGCAGTTTGACAAAATGACCCAATCCCAGCAACACGTCTCACCGCGATTCTGGACGTGAGCCATGCAAATCTCGACTTTTTCATCTGGCTGCGTTGGTGTCGCGACCTTCGGTTTCTCCACAACTGAGCTTAGCAGGTGATAGCGATTGTCAATGGGTAATTGCGGCGTTGGTGTTTAAAGCGACACAGTGAGTAAGGGGCCGTATGCTTTAGCTTTTACCACCTATAAGAGATCAACATTAAGTGGAAGGAGTATGAGATAAATTAGCGTTCCTAGCCCCAATATCAAATGCGTCACAGCAGAAATTACGATAATACATCACAAAACACAGTTGATAACGTGTCATATCAGGATACCCATTCTACTGGAGTATCATGAAGAGATCCCAGGCTTGAGTGTTTAATTATTGTGCAGCTTTGTTTTTCTTACAAAGTGATCAAACTCGCATGGCGTTATCTCACAGCATGACACGGCCTGGCATTGGCATAGCCTTCTCTCACAGCAACTTGAGAAGTTGTGAATGGTCTTGGAAACTTTAGGCAACAAAAATAGACGAGCCTTAAATTTTTTTCCGCATGTGGGTTTTTTTATGGTGTTTTCTGTCTGATATTCCCCGGAGAAGTTAGAAGGCTGTTTTATGAAAGAATATTATCTTCCCAATTGTTTATATCTTAAAAATCCTCTGCTAGGCTTCGAATGTGCTGCCAACAATAGTATTAAAATTCTTTAACAAAGTAGGGCAGCATTCCACAAAAACTGGATGACAAAAGCTTAGCGAAAGAGCATTAGCTTTATGAAACTCTTGTTTCCCGGAAGAAGCATGGCTCAAAAAAGGGGCATTGAACGCTTATTATTTTACGTAGTTCATCACAAGTGACCCTCACTTTTCTGCCCTAATTATGTCAAGAATGCGCCAAATAAATCCCTTCAAACATTACAGAATTTTACGGTATACAGTTGTCACCACCTAAACCCCGACATATTTTCTGAAGGTAGCTCTAATACCGATCGCCGTATTCACTAGTGAAGCCCAGTTTCTGCTCTAAACATGAAAGTTCCCGTCGCAGTTATCACCTCCTTTAAAAGTTGGGAGCACGTAGTCATGTCTTCGTTTAGGACTTGCATAGGTGTAAGAAAAATCAACAAATGCATCAAAAAGTTTAAACATGACAGCCCCTGTCGCCGTTATCACCTCCATTAGAAGTAGGGAGCACGTAGCAACGTCTTTCTTTAGGACATTTACAGGTCTAAGAAAAATAAACAAATGCATCAAAAAGGAGCCCTTCCAAGTACCTACACGCGAAGACATCGATTCCGGACTAGCTGGAGCAACCGTTTTTACACGCCTCAATGCAAATGCTAGCTTCCGTCAAATACCCGTGTACGAAAAAATTCTTATAGTTTTCACTTTTGCAACATCGTTCAGGCGATACCGCCTTTTGCGATTACCGTTCGTGATTTCCTCGGCATCGCAGGTGTTTCAAAATATTCTAACTGAAATCTTTGAAGATCAGCCCGGGCGTTATGTGTGTGCCGATGACGTCCTTATCTTGGGCAGATTAAGTGAACACGATGAAGACGAAGGTCCGCCCTAGAACCGGTAGAAAACAGTGCACTACCTTTCAATGAAGCCAAGTGCATGGTACGCGTAGAAAGGATAGAGTTTTCAGGGGATTTAGTCCAAATGAACCAAGTAGTTACAGGCTGATATCAGTGTGGATTGCGCTCAACACTCTCTTCGACATACTAATTGCGCAACAGGTTCAAAAAATTCTTAAAGAAAAAAATCATATTGCACCTAAGCAGCATGGTTTTGTAGAAAATAGATCTACTTCAAGTTGTACTTTATCACAGGCTCTTAATTCAGCGATGCATCAGAATAACACAGTTGTCGTTGTTTTTCTGTTTAATAAAAAGGCAACTCCCTCGGTTTATCATCCACTCTTGCTGCAGAACTTAGAAAGGTGGCTTTACAGAGTGCACAGTTAAATTCTTTCATAGCTATTTATCCTCTCGGAAGCAAAAAGGGTCTTGGTAATGGTTTTTTGTCGGACGTTAAAGAGATAACTTGAAGTGCGCACAGGGCTCCGTTATGGGTCCCATATTGTTTTCACTTTATATAAACGATCTCCCTAAGGCTCTTCCGTCCTCACAATTTTTAATGTATGCAGATGATGCCGCTCTTGTTGTTTCCGGAGCATCTCTTCAGGAAATTCAAACCAGAATAACCAGTGAGCTGAAAAACCTATTTTCTTGGTTTTTTAAAACTGCTGAGCCCTAATGTAGACAAAACTAAGTACGTCATTTTTCACTCTTGGTACAAGACCACCCACAATTTTTTACGATTACTCTCAGCAGCCCGTAATTACAGCAAGTCTTGCTTTCAAATATCTCGGAGTAATTGTTGACTTGCATTTACATTGGAAAGAACAAGGCGAGAAATGATTTTCCGTACGTTGTACGACGCTCGCTCTACTATTCATTCTGTCATTCACATATCAGTTATTGTTGTGAATCTTGGGGGCAAACGTATAAAATGTACCTGTAGCCTTTACATCGTATGCAAAACCAAACATTGACTGCGTTGACAACTGATTCAGGTCTCTCCAGAAACAATGTTTTCCATGATAATCACGTACTGTCGTTTTGGTCCTTGCGTAACTACAAAATTTCGCTCGTGATCAACAATAGGCGCCAATTCTCCCTTTCAATAAAGCCTTTTCGCCTTACCTTCTTGTAGTACAAGGCAAACCTCGAATTTCAATTTCAATGTTCCCAATTCAACCTTCCCAAATTTCAACCTTCAAGAACGTATATGGTGAACGCCTGTGAGTTCAGTGGAGTCAAAATATAGAACGACCTTCCGATAGAGGTGAAAGCAGCGAAACATTTTAAGATGGCCGATAAACAGCAATTCAAGTCTTGGGACATTTTTCCGAAACTCTTGCTATGTGAATCATTTTTTTACTGACATTATTTTTCAGTTGGATTTGTTTTGTCTATCTGTGAATATGTACAATTCCAGTTGTATGACACGTAACCTTGTGTACATCTCAATTTTTCTTGAGCCCTCCACGCTCTGACGCTTAAGTGCTTGTGAATTGCTTGTTATTTGCTTGTAAGTTTATGTTAGACCTGCCACTCGCCTATGCAGCTATTGGTTCAAACAGTGTTCTGTACATACTTCGTCTTTTTATGACTAAAGTTTCTCATTAAAAAAATCTACAGAAGAAAAAATTGTAATTGGTCTCTATTGTAGTCTTTCTTCAAGTTCTGCTTGTGGAGTGGCCTCGCAGCACTTATTTCCTTATGGTTGTAAATTAAGCCAGTCTGAAGAGTTTTATTTAAAATGTAGAGTAGGACTGATTTATGTTTTGCAAAGTTTTTAAGAGGTCTCTCATCCTAACTTCATCCTAGCCAACCAATTTGGTTTTCGAATACGTGGGCATTATTTGCCATAACTCCTCCTCTGCGGCTATTGGCATAAAAGGAGAGTGGTTGCTGTGCGTGTAACACCTGAGTCCGAGTGGTCTTGGTTTTTTTAAGTTTAGGATTGAGTTTATAAAAAGTTCATGAAGCCCATTCACTATCATAATTGGTGAGATATCTGGGAATTCTATTTTCACGGCTTTTTTGCTATGTTCTATTTGACGGGTGTGGCTGCAACTGCTTTCACAATGCTCTAGGCTTTCCGTACGTTTAGATGCACGATGCGAAATAATTTAAACTGTCGCGATTCTTAGCTAGCCCTACTATTGCGGGTATTCTTCATAATTTCAGAAACTCCTCTTTCGTCAAGGTCTCGCTCGGAATATGCGAATATTTTTTAAAAAGGTGAGTTTATATCCAACAAATATCAATCATTTCTTTGTCGCTCCATACACATTGTTACGTTAACAGTTTACTTTCTTTTTTGAATTGTTGTACATGCCACTAAACTTCTGTAATACTTGTTGATATGTTAGAAAAATCCACATGAATTAACGAATTTAATTGAAAGACAATTTAACCCTAATTCTTTTCCTCGTATTTTGGCATTGTTTACGTGGTTCGATACTTTGTGTTCATCTTTTGTTTTTGCTTTACGGCAGTCGCCTATCAGGCCTCTATTAATGCCGCACGACCACTACAATATGAAGAGTAAATGCTTCTCCGGGTATGTTCGACATTTTACAACATTACCTAAATATTAGTGAGCCAGTACGGTGCATCTGCGAGGCAGACTGATGATATCGAATTTTGTTTCATGATATGTAAGTAAAAAATGGCCGGCCTATCTGCTCCTTTCGTTGCAAATGTCGTTACAATGGGATAGTCTTTGTCGGCATTCCGCAAGTTACTGCTTCCCTTCGCTTTCTCGCTCACCTCTCATGCTGTCCTCTTGCGTCCCGCTCAATTCAAGGTAAACGCGCTGAAGGTTTGCTCAATTGGATTTAAATTTACGGGGTTCCACAGCTTCAGGCCGGGTGCCTCGATGCCACCGCTGCCGTACAGGGGAGACACGCGTGAACCGAGATGCCCTACTTCAACGTTAATAGAACCACGTTGCCCTTTTCCACGTGCGTTCCAAGCACGTGGAACCTTTGGTAACTGTTGCCGCTTAATTACTTAAACTCCCGCCAGAAGGTACAGTAGAGCGAGCGACAGCAAGCGATGGCGGTATAAATTTTTTTCTGATGTGGATTTCGCAAAACTCAAGCAGTTATGACTTTTTAAATAAACACTGCAAATATCACTTCTGTATTATATTGTTGTCTTAAATTTGCGTAATGCCTTGCTCTAGTTCAACACTGTTGACATGTATGAACTTTACACTGGACTTAGACGCTTAAATTTGGCTGCGAGTATATAAGAGAGTTGCGTAGACCTTCTATCCCTCTGGCCGGGTGGTTGAATTTAGTCACAGACAGACCAATAGACAGACAGACCAAACTTTCTGGGTTTCAGTAGCCCAAGGACGACTGTCACGTTCAAACATGCTGTGCTTCTGTCAAACACAACAAACTGTACCGTCACAGCAGTTCTACCAACATAATCATTCATTTATTCACCAAAATGGTGACAGGAGCAGGAGGCCTAGAAAAACTTTATTCAAACTCAATAATAGGTGTTGCGAATGTCCCGGGCCAGGTTCGCCAAAGCCAAATGGTCCGTTAGCTGGACCGATGGAGAGTTTCTTTAGTGGAAGAGAAACAAAAGTCGACTCAGCCGATTACTGCATCACGAGTTCAGGGCACCTCAATAGAGACTGTGTCTTGGAGGAGGATAGACAGAAAAGAGGATGGACAGATAGATAGAAAGAAAGGGATAGAAAGATAGAAAGGGAGAATAAGCAAGATAGAAAGGGAGAAGAAGAATACGGCTGACAAGCCACGCAGCATGGCGAAAACTGGTGGAATCATAGCCGGTAAGATAGTTCCATGACCTTTATAGAGTCCACCGGGGCACGCAACACGTTTTTGCGATTTGTTGTGTGACATTCCAGGAACAACAGGTTTCATGAGGTACATGAAGGCAGTCCCAGTTTCGCACACAACGCTCTAAGCGCTGATCGAGCCTGCGAACGCTGCGGACACGCTCACAAGGCATGCGCCAGTGTCTCTAGTGCAGGACAATGTGGGAAGGTGGGTGAACTAGCGATGCCAAGCCTGTGACTTCTTTCTCCGCAGTGGTGACAGCCGATTCCTAGACTAAGATGGAGAGCACGCTCACTTCGGGTCAGTCTTCTCGAAACAAGCGAGTGCGGTGGCTTGCCGGATGCGACTCGGGAGTCAGGG
This sequence comes from Haemaphysalis longicornis, assembly GCA_013339765.2. Taxonomy (NCBI): domain Eukaryota; kingdom Metazoa; phylum Arthropoda; class Arachnida; order Ixodida; family Ixodidae; genus Haemaphysalis; species Haemaphysalis longicornis. The sequence goes on from CM023453.1 coordinate 176,096,455, forward strand.
TGCATCGCTTCGAGGTCCCTTCGGTTGAGGTACCGCGCCACGTCCAGCTGCTTGATTGGCCCACTCATCGAAGTGGATGGGTGATACGCTTCTTTTGCCAGGCGATCAGCCTTCTCATTTCCCCTTCATGGCTATGTGACCAGGTAGCCATTACAGATGGATGCTAACGTGTTTGGCGCTGAGACTGTGCAGTATGCTGGCAAAACTCTGTACAGCGATACAGTTTAGGTGGGCCCGGTCGAGCTGCAATAGGGCAGCCTACGCATCTGGTATTGTGGCTACTTCCTGGTTAATGAGGTTCAGCTCGCACTCCTTGATGATGTCCGAAGCCAAGTGAAGGCCCACAATTTTTTTCCGTTGTGCAGCTGCTTGCCACTAGCAAGGGGCATTGCCTTGCTGAAGCGAAGTTAGGCGTGATGAATGCTGCTGCCACCACCCCATTGTCTCGAAGCACGGATCCTTCATGCCATACTTCTCACAGTGGAGTTAGCCTTTTTGAGTTTACGTGCGGTACAGTTGCAGTTATGGTGACCTCATTCATCTCGTGGGGTTGAAGGAGTTGTGATGTGATCTGTAGGGGGCGGGCGATCACCACTTCGAAGGTACGAACAATCGTACCCATTAAAGAGTGAGGTTGTTCTCGTAGCCGTACGAGGAGGGCGCCTCCATCTGCAGCCTAAAGGAGCCACTCGACGTGATTGAGAACTCGCGATAGGGCGTGAAGTGCGAGGGGCCAGGCACCGTTTCCTGGAAGAGTGACCGCGCATTGAGACGAGCGTGGCAAGACTAGAGCGGTCCGAAGTTTATTTCTGCGCTCGGTCTCGAGTTTCGTCCACCGTATTGACTTGACTGAGACAAGGCGCTTAGCGTAGAAGACTGAGCAGCACATGATAGCTTTGAATTCGAAGTTTCCAAATGTGCGAGCATCCACGCCCTTTGGCGAGGATTTGAGAGATGGCTTTCACGAAACGACTGGAGTAGCTGAGTAGCTGTTTAATTGCTGGGTCCCAGGTCAGGTCATGGTCAATAGTCAGTCCGAGATATCTGACCTGGGTCTTCCACTGGAGCTGTGAGCCGTACACGTCGAAAGCGCAGACTCGATACGGTTCTCTGGGGTTGGCTCGAATGTCATAGCTTCCGACTTGCTCATAGAATGCCACAGTCTGATTATTGTTGTATCCCCCGAAATCGCATCCAGCGCTCGTTGCAGAGGTTTCCTGGTTTGGTTGCTCTGACGCTTTTGTTTTCGGTTCCACAGTGCAACATCGCCAGAATAAACGGAAAGGCATACGCTGCGCTCTAGTTCTGCTGGTATGCTGTCAGGCAGGCCCGACAGCACGAGGTTGAAGAGCAGCGGACTAAGCACGGCTCCTTCGGGCACTCCGGCACTGACACCTCTTGGACGGCTGAGGACGTTGGCCACCCTAACTTTGAGCTGGTGCCTCGACAAGAAAGCTCGAATGTAGTTCCACACTCTTCCAATGAGATGAATTCGGTCCAGCGAAGCCTTATTGGTTGGGTTTGGCAGTCGGTCAAAGGCAGACTCAATATCCACCAAAATCAGAAATGCCACTTTGTTCATGTGGTGGGCCTCTTCCAGTTAGGATACATCAGCGATGCAGTCGGAAGTGCAGTAGATTTGGCGAAATGCGGTCTGTTGGTCGCCAACAGCTGCAAGGGCTCAGACGATCCACTCCAGGCGAGAACAATCACTCAATCAATCATTGAAATCAACTTTATTTGCCTTAGAGATGGTTACAGGTTAAAGAGCAACCACAAAAACTGCACGGAGCAGCTTGATGGGCGGCTACCCATAATGTGATTGACAGGAACGGGTCGAACATAATAAAAGATACTGAAGACAAAAAAAGGAAAAGAAAAGAAAAGAAAAAACTTGAAACACGTGTCAAGTAAAGGTAGCAAAAAGCACTTAGCAGTCATGACCAGCAGAGTAACAGAAACAGCGAAACGAATTCAACAGGTGCATGTCACAGGTATTTTCAACAAACATACAACAGATATATAACACGCGTTAAAAAATATTCTTTCAGAACCGATTTGGAGAGTGAGCCAATCCTAATTGAGTTACTTGAAGAGTTATTCAACAATTTGGGTGAAGTAAAAATTAACGATTGACGGTCGTAGTTGTTGCGGGGTGTAGAAGAATACCATGTGTCCGAATGCGTGGGGTTGTATGCTGTAATATTTTTTATATTTAGCTAGGCCCTCGTACAAGTGGCTGTCATTTTTTTTTAGCGGAAAGGTATGACTGGGCTAACCGGTATTTGTAGTAACTGCTAACGTTTATTATTTTAAACTTCTTAAAGACTTCAGGCGTTTGGAAGTTATATGGCACATTCGCGATTATCTTTGCCACTTTTTTTAGACTAGGAAAAGATGAAAGTTCTTGTTGGTTTTGGGTCCCAGATAAAACGATCATCTCAAAGATATTCCCCGTAACAGAAGTTAAGGACGCAGGTCTGTATGAGCTGGCCGCGGTTGGTGGTTTTTCACGTTTCAGGAGCGGGACAACAAGGGAGAGGGGCCAGAATATTGGCAGTACCACCGAGCGCCATACGATTTTCAAGGCGCTGAGAAGGCGTTCTTGCCCGGGCTGTCGAAGTGCTGAATCATTTCGTAGGTGATGTCATCAGCGCCAGGAGTGCTACGAAGCTTAGTTTTTTGCACGGCATTCCTAAACTCGTGCATTGGAAGACATGCGTGGCAGAGCGCTGAGAACTGGGAAGCATGCGGTTCTAATGGCGATGATTTTCTCTCAGCGCTTCCGATAGACGCTGCTGCCGGGATGCAGGGGTTGGTGGAGCGCATCTCTCTACAAGCAGTTCCATGAGTTCATCTGCAGTTCTACCATCTCGAATGGCAACGACATGCACTAGCTGTCGCGGAGTCGGCGGCTGTAGTAGTCCATGCAGCAATCTCCAGGCTGTCTGGGCTGTCGTTTGGTTTCTAACTACTGGCAGATAGCCACCCAACTAGATCGTCGACGTTGCTTGGAGTGAGGACGGCAGGCATCATCCAGTCTGTTGTACATTGTCCAAGCGGCAGCAGAGTTTGCGCGTATGGCTTGGCGGTGTGCATGTCGACGGTCTGGCTGAAGGTTAAGAAGCTCCATATCTGGTAGGAGCGGTGCAAAGTTCACCCGTCAAGAGACCGAAGCTGCGGTGGCACACCCGGCGAATTGTCCAAGGAAATATTCACTCTGATTTATGTTTTTGGTCAGTTTCATGAAGAGTGGCCACTTGACGTCCATAACAATGCGAGCATAAGGCCGCACGGCTTCGTCTGTAGTGACCAAGATGGGTTAGTGATGGCATGCCCACGTGTCAGCTGCTGTAGACTACGAGTAATTGCAACACACCGATACAAGTGAGAGGTCGAGACATGTCGGGGGACGCATACCTCGACGCAAAAAGGTGGGTGCCCCGGTGTTCAGAAGAAACAGCCCCGCTGTGTTGATGGCTTCCAACAGTTCCTTGCCACGGCGTGTAGAGGACAGGCTACCTCCGACATGATGGTGCGCACTAAAGTCTCCCAAGATCACACAGTCACGCCCAACTGGGACCACAAAGAAACGGGTGATGTAGCGTCCAATGCCTTTCCAGGTCTCACGCAATAGAAGTGTCCGTATGCGCTTCGGAAACTGTGATTGCAGCCCACTCCATGCTAGGACAGGTAACGCCGAAAATGTCAACAGCAAAGTGTGCCAGCGCAGCCCGTACATATAGCACTACGCGTGACTTTCCAGCCGGGTAAGTTGGGTTATTACAGTGCACACTAACGCACACACTAATCGTGCACGCGGTGGCACTGTGTTAGGCCAAATACCCAGGAAGACGATAGGTTCCTGGCCTGGTGTACGCCTCCTGCAGTGCAACCACATAGAATTGTTCTCGAATGACGCGGTAGACAAGGTTGGCCTGGCGGGAATTGCAGTAACGTACATTCAAATGTATAGTGCGGGGACGCAATCGTTTATTCTGGTCACTGGCCATTATATTCTGACTGTGATAGACCTTGGAGCACCACGGCTGTAGCAGGTAGAACTGTCATGTTGAAAAGAGCTTGCTGTGCTTCTAAGGCAGCCATAGCAATTTCATAAGCCGGCGCGTCTGGCTGTAGGCTGGACGCAATGGCTTGAACAGCAGTCAGAAAAGCCTGTAACGCTGCGTCGCACCTGTCGTGCACTTAAATGGTTCCAAGCAGATTTGTTGAAGCCACGCCTTAGCCTGCATTAGTAGTGCACATTGCCGGCTGGGTGCCTTGCTTTCCGGCATTAATAGACTCCTCTTTAAGGGTCCTGCTTTGCTTTACGGCATCAGCATAGCTTCTTCTTTGCCTGTTGCTTGCTGGTGCGATCAAGGACTGCTTTGAAGCTTCCTCTGCCCGAATCTTCGCACGCACAGCCAGCGTAGACACCTCATCTGTTCACTGCAATAGCGCTGCTACCCCCTGACGCCCCTGCTGCCAGCGAGGGCACGACTAGTTGTCCACAGCCTGTTTCCCACACAGTGCAATGGAGGGCCGCAGCTTAACACGATGCGCTCGTGGCCGCCACCGCCGCAAAGAGTTCACCTCGACGGGTCTCGGCCGCACGAATATACGTGGTCCAGGCGTCCACAACTACTGCATTGCACGGCGCGGGGCCGGCACGGTCTCACTTCTAGCCTAAGCCAGACGAGGTTATTAGTAGGCGGGGTCAGTTTGGGCTCTGTAAGTGCAGACGTATGGCGCACTGTGACCTCTACTTCAGCCACAGGTATGGAGTACTGCAGTGCTTCCAAGATCTGGGACGCTTGTAGTTGCGGATAAACCCGGTACACAAACCCGCGGCTCACGTTCGGGTCTGCAAGTGACTAGGCGGTCAGCGGTTTACCACAGATATGTCCGCTAGCTAAAACTATGACCAGGCAATCGGCAGTGGCAGCGTCGCCCAAAACAATGTTTTATTGGGTGTTAAAACGGGCCTCTACTACACCAGGTGTACTTGACAGTATCCGAGCGATGGCAGTTTTTCAGAATGCTGGAAAGCTCGTGCCTCTGTCTGTTGGCCAGAGTGAAGCCCCAACTGTGTTTTGAACCCTTTGAAAAGTTGGAACCCTGACGCGTTGCCGACGGTTACGCGGGTACTTCTGTTTTTCTCTGACATTGTTCACTAATCCAGCTGTCCGAGGTACTTCCATAGCGGACGTAGTGCTGGGCAACGCCGCGTGGCAGTGTAAACGACACTAGCCGACGACGAGCTTCGCACCCTTCCGCCTGTAGCGCAACACGAAGCTGGGGCTTGGAGTAGCACCGCAGCAGACGACTCGAAGAGGATGCGCTGTTCAGCCGCGCGGCGGCTCTCTGTGCTGGCTGGGAGAGGCACTCTTCGTGAGCTGGCTCCACTGGCTCGTGTCCCTCAAAAGTTACATCTGACACGAGAGGAGAAAACATTTCCTGTAAGGCAAGAGACTCATGCGTGGATACCACAGTTGACTCTGGCGCCGTTGCCTGGCTTGTATGAAGACTGCGCATACCTTTCGGTCGTGCTTGATGCGCGGAGGGAAGGAAGGCGGTTCTGGCCACTTGGAAATGTCCACGTCACTGACGTCGACATCCGTCGCAAATATGTTACCCCATCCTTGCTGCTACTATTGATTGCCCGCTTACATAGCTGTGTTAAGTCTATTTCTTCACCACATCATTTTCCTCGGTATTATGATGGCCCGAAATGGAGGAGTTAGTAGTTGAGGCGTTCAGGGACGCAGTCGTACCTCCGAGGGTATCCTGAACGGCCGGCATCTGTTGGGGCGGCGAGGCAAGTGGTGGCAGGTGGCGGGTGTCTGGAAGCCAGGCACCAGTAGGGATCATCTACGGTGATAGGCCCGCAACACGCCCGCTGCACGTTCCTTCTCCGTGAGAATGCTGTCACAGGACTGGACGAGTAGCTGCAGGCTGCGTGAGCAGGTGTAGCTGCTTGATCGCCGGTGTCCGATTCGGGTTGGTGGCTCCATGCTGGGTAGAATCCAGCGAAAGGAGCCCCCAGAAGGACTGCCGCGCTCGCAGCAAGGTTGTGGCTGGGTTCGCCGCCCAGGCAGTTTGAGTGAAAGCTCGCGAAAGCAGAACGAAGTTCCGCAGAGCCGCGTGAGACACGTCCGAACACTTCGCCGAGCTTGGCTTAACCGTGAGGTGGTCTGAGGCTAGCCGAGTACGCCACGTTGAAGGAGGAGGGTGTGGAAAGTCTCGGGATTGAATAGCAATGGGTGAGGAGAAAATGCAGTGTTCTAAACAAGCCTATGATTCAGGACAATTGGGACATGCTGGGGTGTGTCGGAGACAGTAGAGAAAGAAACGAGCAGGTGTAAGGAGGGTATTTAACTGTATTCGTCAAAGAATACGTAGTTGCATGGGGGTAAGAGATTAGTCAGAAACAGGAAGTGTACAAAGTGTTTCTATAATATTCTTGTAGTAAAGCCTTGTATGTAGTGGAGACTAGTGTCCCACGTCGGCGGATAAGGTCAGTGAATTCCAGGCGCCCGGTGCAGCAGTTCGCGGGCTAGGCTAGGCATTGCGTAGATCATACTGTAGTTCGTCAGGAATTCTACCCATTGCAATGGCGCTGATAGCTTGCAATGAATCAGTGATATGGTATATCCTGAGGGGTTCGGGCTGCTAAGGAGAGGTCCTCAATCCTGGTTGTAATTGGGAGGCTCTCTAGAGTAGCTATAGGCGGTGGATTAGTGAAAGGGCCAGAGGTGCGTGTTACTACTTCACTGCCACTTGCGATTGAATAAGCAGCTCCTCCGACGTGCGTCCGTCACACATCTGTGCTAGACGATCGTAGAATCAAGAGCATGGAACGATTGAGAACGCGAGCACAACGTCTCCCTGGATTGGTTTCAGCTGCAACGTGTTTTGGGATGGGAGATATCCTTTGGTTATCTGGGGGTGGTGCAGAAGGGTGAGGTCAGGTGACTGTGAGAGGGAAAAAGGTTCCCAGCCTGCACCACATATGTATCGCAGGGAGAGAAAGGGAACTGGAGGGGGTAGAAATATGGGTTGAGGTAGCGGTACAAAGGTGGTTGGGGCAGGAAAAGGAAGGGGTAATGGGGAAGAGAAGATAGATCAGCGACCACCACCTGGGAATGGACTATCACCGGGCTTTTTTTTTGAGCATGAAAGAAAAATTTTCTTGTTTGAAACAAAAAATCAGAAAACTCTACAAGTATTAAAAGAAAAATAACAAACATTAAACCTAAAGAACACTTTGTTCTAAAAATTGATCTTCACTATCGACTTGGATCCTTGGTAGACGTCTAGTCTTGTTTGTTCTTGTTCTTGATCATGAACTTTACTTGATTCTTGATTCTTTGATCTTGGTTTGTTGATATTGTTCTTCATGGTTTGTTCGTGACCTGACTTGACCGGGTATATAGATCTGTTACGCCTGATGGTTTGTGATTATGTGTTGTTGGTGTTCTGCTTGGTTTCCTTGTGTTGTTATGGCGTAAGAAGGGAATGACTGGAGATGTGGGCAGAGGAAGCCTCACCAACATGGCGTTTCTGCTCCATCCCCGTATCATATCCCATCTTTATATTGTCGTGATTGGTCGTGTTGGTGTTCTGTTATGTTTGGTCTATTCTTATGCTTGTAGAATGAATTCGTTTATTTTTAAAACCATCTCTTCTAAAATTATTCTTGAATTCTCTTTCTTAATTATTTCCCGTTTTCTGTTCTCTAAGTGCTCTCCTAGTTTTTTTAACGAGTCTTATCCTTTCATTTATTAAGAGTGGGCATTCTGTTAGATAATGACCAAAGTTCTCTATATCCTTGCTACACTTGCATTCAGATGCCTGTGTTATTCTGAATCTTAAAAAATAAAACCGGAATCTACCATGCCCTGTCAGGGCATGGGAAGAGTAGAAGTTTGTAGGAAAGTTGTCCGGAATTAGATTTACGTTCTTAATCAAACTGTAAGTATAACTTGTTTTGCCATCTTTATTCCACACCTTATTCCACTCCTGGTTTACCTTGGTATATAAAGGTTTCGAAATGAATGATTTCATAATTGGAACATAAGTTGGTTCTCCGTTTCTTGCGGCTTCTTTCGCCAATTCATCTGCAAAGTTATTGCCTATTGAGGAGCTGTGTGCTTTTACATAACTGAGTTTTATACTTACTGTTGCGTTCTCTCAATGAACTAGTTTAATTTGTTAATTATTGGATTTGTGTTAAGTGGGTGTTTTAGTGCTTGGAGTACCGACCAACTATCGTAAATAGTTGATGGGTATTGTTTGCTTTGTTTGTTATTATGAGTTCTATTGCCTTTTTAATGTCTATTAGTTCAGCTTCGTAGTTGGAACTGTATTTTGGAAGCTTAAATTCTTCCGTTCCTGCTATTTGGTTGTTATTGTTAATTATTACAAACGCTGCTCCAACTTCTTTTTCCGTCTTTGAACCATCCGTATATATACGGTAGCCTACTATTTCTTCTGTGGGAGTGATTATAATGCCGCTTTTATTTGCTGGGTGATCTGTCCAGAGATCGTATTTTTTCATGATCTGATTACTTGTGTATAGCTTGTCGTAACACGAAAATGTTTTGCCCTCTTTTAGTACTCCATATTGTTCAATTTCTTTTTTAATTGATAGATACACTGGCTGGATTTTTGCCATAATGTTTAAGGACAGGTTTGATGTTGTTTTAAAAGCTTTCGTTATCATTAGTAACGGCAACCTTTGGATCGCCTGTAGTTTCCTTAAATTAGTTACCTACCGAGTGTACCACACCGGTGCTACGTAGGTAAAGATTCTTTTAATGCCTCTCTTATACATAACTCGCCCTAATTCTCTTTTTGAACTGTTGTCGTCGTTTAGCGTCCTGTTCAGATTGTATGTTATCTTAGCTATTTTTTCTTTTAATTATTTAGATGAGGTAAAAATGTAAACTTATTATCTATTATTACACCGAGTAACTTCATTTCGTTACTGTTCTTATTCTGCTTGAACCTATTTGGAGTATAAGTGGAGGCGTTCCATACTGTTTTCCTATTATCATTGCTTGTGATTTGTCATTATTTATTGTTATTCCTTTGCTTACAGCCCAGTCACTAGTTATTTTTAATACTCTGTTTGTTTTTCTTCGGCATCTTTTGTTGATTTAAACTGAATGATGATTACTATATAATTTGCGAAAGCTTGGATGTGGGTTTTATATGGGAGTTCTTTACCTAGTAAGTCAACTATGGTTATATTCCAGTAAAGTGGGCTAAGTGGTGAGCCTTGTGGTGAGCCCATGTCTAATGGCTTAATAACCCTAATATTGTCACATTCGTAGATAATCTTCCTCCTTTTAAGTACACTATGGGTCAGTTTAATTAAATTACTGTAAAATTTGTATTCTTCTAGTTTTTTTGTTACTATAACTGGATTAATAGAGTTGAATGCGTTCTTAATGTCCAAAGATACGATTAAGGTGTTGGTTTTGTCTAGTTTCACTCTTGTAGCCCTCCTCTTTTATTTCTTGTAAAGCCTCTATTGTTGATGTATTATGAGCAAAGCTATACGGATATTTATTAAAAAGGTTATTATTATGGAGGTGGTAATATAGTTGGTCCTTAACTAACTTCTCCAGAACTTTACCTAGGATGGAATTAATAGCTATTGGGCGAAATTTACTTTCCTCGCATGTCTCGTCTGGTCTTGCTTTGGGAATAAGTATTACCTTTGATTCCTTCCATCTTTCTGGAAAACAACCGTTCATAAAGCAGGCAATAAATAAATTAAAAAAGAACTGCTTGTGTTTCCTGAAGATTGCTTGGATAACAGTGGTTTTAAGCTTGTCCGGTCCTGGTGTTATATCTTTCCTAAGGTTATTCACAGCTAATGTTACTTCTAATTCGGTAAATGGGGTGTCGCTACTTCCAGGATGTTCACCGTACCCTGGACGTTCCGTTTGACTACTACTAGTATCCTTATCCCCTGTTCCATTCACCGTCTGGTGCGCCTGTAATTGTGGTGTTTGTTCTGGGTACAGTTTCTCTAGTAAGTATTCTATTGCCTCTTCAACAGTTTTTGTTATCTCTCCATCTTCTTTTACTATGCTCTTAAAGGTTACTTTAGTCTAACTGATTTCATGCGATTTTGTATGTCAAGTTGAAAGGATGTTTTGTTAATTTTGACGTCAGTGCTTTCCAACTATTCTTTTTTGCTAGCATGATCATGTTGTTATAGCATTCGTTCTCTTTGTAGTATTCCTTCTTATACTTCTCTCTCATGTCTCCTGTAGCTTTTTGGTATCTTCTCCTATATGCCCTTACACTTTTGCGTTCAATCTCTAACTCCATGTTCCACAACGCGTTGGGTTTTTGTTTGGGTGTTTTTTTTTCTTTTTACTGTAGTTCGCTCTCAGTATGATAAGCTTGTTATAAAATGTATAATATAACGTTTTGCATTTCATCTGCCGTTCCAATCCTATTTGGTACTTCTTCGAACCATACGTCGTTTGCTATTTCATCTATCATTCTAGCTTCACCTTTTAACGTTAATCCATACATTTCTTCTCTTTTGACATTTTCGATTATAGTTCTTATATATCTGTGGTCACTATTATTGAAAGTCTTTAATACCTTCCACTCCCTAATATCTCTCACTAAAACTGCGTTAACTCTTGATAGACCTATCCACCCTCTTGCACTACTTGTCCTAAATGTGGGGGGGCGAATTTTTCTTATTTAGTAATGTTAAAGCATTAGTGACGATAAGCTCTAAAACTCTTTCCCCTCTTTCCTCAGTTGTCTGGCTGCCCCAGATTTGATTTCGCGAGTTAAAGTCTCAACTAATTAATACCTCTACCGACCTATGTCTTTGTACTGTTTCTTCAATTTTCGAAAGTTCTCTGTTGATGTGTCCGTTAGGTGGGCAGTAACAACTTCTTATTAGTATTTCTCTGTTCCCCTTGGTTATTTTAGCTTCCACTAAGTTTTGAGGTATAAAAACTGGGAACACTGAGAGGTTTTTGTGGATTATATTGGCAGATTTTGGGTCTTTGCTGGCTGCGATTATGATTAGTTTAAGAGGAAATCCTATTATTTTATTTTTGAGGGTATAAGGTTCTTGTATTAAAGAAATATCTAATTGTTCATCTTTTTGGGAAAATTTAAATGAGGGATTGATTTGCTTTGTATGCTCTAGCTAGGTTACCCTGGAGTATGTTGAGTTTCATTTGTGAGTTAGGAACTACGTTTTCAGTTATGCTAGTCATTTTAGCTAAGGCGAGTGATGATCCTCTTACGTTCCTGTTCAATCTTGTCCCGGTAGACCGGACAGTCCTAGGACATCATTTCGTGGTCTCTGCTTTGCTCTCTGCCATCCAGGTCACAGGCGTGACAGTGGGGGTCCTTCCTGCATTCGTCTCTCTTGTGGCCCCGTGGTGAAGAAGGAGCGGTCAATAGGTTTGAGAGCCACTAGGTAAAGGATCCAGTGTGCTTGTTTGTGCCAGAAAGATGCGCCATTCGCAGGTCTTTATGTTGCTTAATATGATATTCGAGGGGCAGGAACAGAATCGTAGCGTACAGGCGCTGAGTGGACGTATGTACGGCAACGTTGGGGGTGGTCTTATACAGTGTATGAACAGCAACCTCAGTCTGATGTCTTTGCTGACAAGTCAGAGAGAAATAAAGAATTCAAAAAATGTACTGAGAGCTAAGGTATGAGCGAACTGCCTTACTTTCACCCCGTGTAGCCCCGCGTGCTTTTTGACAATGCGGCGCACTAAATGCGTAAGCTGATGGCAAACTTTAACGATTGTAGCCACATTGGCCAAATAAAATGGCTGACAGAAATGCAGTCCAAGAATTCGGCAGGATGTTACGCAAGGGATGCGGTGGCCTATCATGTGAGAATGACGATTTGGCTGTTTTGGCGCTGATAGAGAGTTTTCGCAACGAGAAACCATCGGGATGTTTCAGTTGCGGCAGATACTCCTGCTGTGTCAAGATACCTACTGACTGATTCGCTAAATTGCTGCAAGGTGTCCTACACTGACCCCGGAAACCCAGATGTGCACCAAAGAGTAAGGTCGTCAGCGTAGAATGTATGTTTGAGGCTCAAGATCAATGCTAGAATGCCAGACAGAGGCGCCATTTCGAGGTTAAAAAGGGCGGGTTAGAGAATAGCACCCTGTCGAGTACCACGCGTTATAAGAATATTGACACGTAACAAGAATAATGACGAAATAGTCCGGGTGAGTGATGGTAATTTAATAAGGCGAACTTGTGCCTCCTAGTCACTCAGCGAAGAAGTTGCTTCCCCCGGGCCCACCACGCGCTAGACTCCCGTTCTCGATCGTCCAGCTCGGTCCACGTGCTCTCGCGCGCCACTCCCCGAGCCCTCTGCTCCTCCTCTCGTCGTCGACAGTTCGTCGGCACGCGCTGAAGACAGGTGGCTGGAGGCGTTCCCTTCGTCGTCGTCCTCTTTAAACTTCTTGTACACGTGACATTTGCCCCCCTTCCAAGAGAGCATCGTCCCGATGCGTAGAGTCACCGTATGGTATGCTGCGTAAATGGCGGGGTCACGTAGCGCTGAGGTCACAAAAGTCGTCATCGGGAGAAATAAGGCTTCATGCGTACCACGTGGACTACTTCAGGTTGTGGCCGGCGGCGTGCTCGAGGAGAAGGGCAGGACGGAACAACTTCATAAGTCACGTCGCTTAACTTCCTTTGCACTGTATAGGGCCCGAAAAATCGCCGGAGCAGCTTTTCCGATAAGCCCCGTCGACGAACCGGCGTCCATATCCAGACTTGGTCGCCTTCTACAAACTGCACGTGTCTATGCCTGAGATTGTAACGCGCAGCGTCAAAGTGCTGTTGTTGCCGTATCCTCTGACGCGCAATCTGCCGTGCGTCTTCGGCGCGCTGGGTGAAGTCGAAGGAAGGTGCAGCGTCGTCCCTTGAATCGTGAGGGAGCATGGCGTCCAGCATGGTAGAAACCTCTCGACCGTAAAGAATCTGGAAAGGTGTCATCCGCGTCGTTTCCTGTTGTGCCGTATTATAGGCGAACGTGATGTAAGGTAGAACGACGTCCCAGGTCTTGTGCTCGGCATCCACGTACATGCTTAACATGTCGGCAATTGTTTTATTCATGCGCTCCGTAAGCCCGTTGGTTTGAGGATGGTAGGCGGTCGTTCGTCGGTGGGATGTGCCACTCAGCGTCATGATGGCGCTACCAGCTTGGCTGTAAAGGCTGTGCCTCTGTCCGTGATAACGCAAGCAGGAGCACCGTGTCGAAGCACGATGTTTTCAACGAAAAATTGGGCTACTTCTTCTGCAGTGCCCCGCGAGACAGCCTTTGTTTCCGCATACCGGGTCAGGTAATCTGTAGCCACGATAATCCATTTGTTACCTTGCGAAGATTTTGGGGAAGGGGCCAAGCAGATCCATTCCAACTTGTTCGAATGGCCTCGCAGGTATTTGAATTGGCTGGAGCAAGCCGGCAGGTCGGTTCGGGGGCATTTTGCGTCGCTGGCAATCCCTGCAGGTACGGACGTACTCCCTGACAACGCTGGACAGCCTAGGCCAGTAATAGCTTTTTTGGGATCCTTGCTAATGTTCGAGTGTAGCCCAAGTGACCGGCCGAGGGTTCGTCGTGGCAGGCTTGCAAAACGTCTTCTCGCAGGGGAGTTGGAACTACAAGCAAGATGCTTCGGCCGTTGGGGGTAAAGTTTTTCTTGTACAGTACGTTATTAATCAAGCAAAAGGAGGAAAGCCCTCTGGAGAATAGCCTAGGTGCAGTCGAAGTGTGTCCCTCCAAGAAATCAATTAGCGGCCGCAGTTCCTGGTCATTCCGCTGTTGCTTTGCAACGGTTGTCGCCTGCACCGCACACACAAATGAAACGTCGTCTTCTCCACCTGCAGGCTCAACGGGGGCTCGTGAGAGACAGTCAGCATCGCTATGCTGCTTTCCAGATTTGTATTGGATAACCATGTCAAATTCCTGCAGCCTCAGACTCCAGCGTGCGAGACGTCCAAAAGGGGTTTTTCAAATTTGCTAGCCAGCAGAGCGAGTGGTGATCGCTCACAACACTGAATGGCCGGCCGTATATGTATGGACGGAATTTGCTTGTGGCCCAAACAACCGCTAGACATTCTTTCTCGGTTGTTGAATAGTTCATCTCCGCAGGGGACAGAGACCTACTTGCGTAAGCAACCACTCTTTCGACTCCATCCTGTAGCTGTATAAGAACGGCTCCAAGTCCGACGTTGCTTGCATCGGTGTGGATGATCGTAGGAGCCTCTTCGTCAAAGTGGGCTAGGACGGGTGGTGTCTGAGGCGATGTCAAGTTCGTCGAAAGCGACTTGCTCCTTGTCGGTCCACTGGAAACAACGTCATCCCGGGTAAGGTGAGTAAGTGGGGCCGCTATTCGGGAAAAGTTTGCGATAAAGCGCCTGTAGTAGGAGCAGAGTCCTAAAAACCGTCGAACAGCCCTTTTTTCAACCGGCGTGGGAAACTTGGAAACAGCTGCAATTTTATCAGGATCTGGACGAACTCCATCACGGCTGACGACGTGACCTAGAAAGCGTAGTTCCTTGAATCCAAAGTGGCATTTTTCTCGCTTCAGTGTGAGTCCGGCGGACCGTATAGCCTGTAGCACTGCGGACAACCGCTTGACATGCTCGTCAAACGTCGGCGAGAATACAATCACATCATCCAGATACACCAGACATGTTTGCCATTTTTGCCCGGAAAAACGTATCCATCATCCTTTTGGGAAAGTTGCTGGTGCAGAGCATAGTCCGAAAGGAAGAACCTTAAATTCGTACAAACCGTCTGGCGTGATAAAGGCTGTTTTTTCGCGATCACGCTCATCCACTTCTATTTGCCAATATCCACTTTTTAGGTCCATGGATGAGAAATAGCGCGCATGGCGCAACCTGTCGAGGGAGTCATCGATCCTTGGCAAAGGGTATACGTCCTTCTTCGTTACGTGGTTCAGCTTGCGATAGTCCACGCAAAAACGGAGGCTGCCATCTTTCTTCCTGACTAACACGACAGGTGACGCCCATGGGCTCCTTGACGGTTGGATGACGTCGTCCTTAAACATTTGTTCGATTTGGTCCCGTATCGCCTCGCGTTCTCTTTGGGGGTACACGGTATGGATTCTGGTGAATAGGTCTCTCAGTTTCGTCTGTTATGATGCGGTGTTTCACTAGTGCAGTTTGACGGACGCCTGATGTCGTGGAGAAGCAGTCGGCAAACTGGTTCAGCAGCTCGTAGAGAACTTGTTGCTTATCAGGTGGCAAGTCAGGATTCACGTCAACAGCGGCAGGAGATGTACAATCGCTAGACGTATCGCTCTGTAGTGCAAAGCAGGCTTGCCCGTCGTCGATTTCTTCAAAGCAGGCCACTGCAGTTCCCTTCGCGATGCGCTGACGTTCGTTAGTGAAATTCGTGAGCAACACCTGCGCGCAGCCTTCGGTAAGGTGCACCAGACCCCGGGCAATGGCAATTCCTTGGTTGAGCAAAAGGCCGCTTATCTGCTCGGCTATGCCATCACCACTGTGCGGATTGTCACAGACGACTGAAACAAGCGCGCATGACCTAGGAGGCATTAGTACGTCGCTGCCACCTATGCGCAGGGGGACGTGAATTCGCTCTCTTTCACTTTCTGTGGACGTACCGTTTGGCGAAAAAAACTGAACGCTCACGAATGTTTATGACGGGGCCGTGCTCCCGCAGGAAGTCCATTCCCAAGATCATGTCTCTGCAGCACTGTGGGAGCACGAGGAAGGTGGCAACGAAATCACAGTTACCGATGGCAATCCTCGCGGTGCACTTTTCCCAAAGGGCGTCATTAGATGACCTCCTGCGGAACGGATCTGGGGTCCACTCCATGGGGTTTTACTTTCCGCAGGCGATCTGCCAGTTTTTTTTCTTAGAATTGAGTAATCTGCACCGGTATCCACTAAAGCAACTATGGGGTGCCCGTCGACACATACGGAGAGGTCCGCGCTCACCTCTTCGTGGGAATTCGTCTGTGGATCGCATCGCGGCGCTGATGGAGGGACATTAGTAATTCGGCCGTCGGCAACCTTCCCTCCTGAGGTTGCTGCTTCTAGTTCCCCGAAGGGGGCTCGCCAACCTTGGTCCTCGTGTCTCGCTGCTGCGATAGGGGGAACTGGGACGAGCCGGCGACGGAGAGCGGGACCGATAATGGTTCGGCGCGTTGGCGGGCCTATTAGCCAGGTAATCTTCGATTGCTGCTGGTCGTTCCCCGATGCGTGGACGGCGAGCGGGAGGTGAGAATCCCGGCAGCCCTATCTCGCGGTACGGGCATCGACGGATGACATGACCTGGTTCTCCACAATGGTAACACAGGGGGCGGTTGTCCACGGTGCGCCACACGTCGGTCTTGCGGACCTGAGGACGAAAGGTAGGCCGTGGGGGAGGCATGAAGTCGCTAGCGGCTCCTGACGTGGCACTGCAGGGACGAATTGGCGGCGACGGAGGGCCCCTGCGTAGGTTACTTGGGGCGCTTCTACACTGTGTTCCGGGGTAACAAGTGTTGTCGGAGTTCCTCGCGTACGATTTCGGCGATCGAAGAGGCAGAAGCGATTACCGGCTCTGGGGAACTCACTTTCAATTTCCCAGTTCTTCCTGGACGATGGTCCGAACGAGGTCACGCAGGTCCCTCTCGTTGACAGTGGACAGCATGGCAACGTTGCTCGATGCATGGTTCGTATGCCTGTTGTATTGGCGAGACCGGTCTTGAAGGGCGCGTTCAATTGCAGTGGCTTCCTTAATGAACGCCTGCACCGTCTGAGGAGGATTTCGCACCAGTCCGGCGAAAAGTTGTTCTTTCACCCCATGCATCAGGTAGCGCAACTTTTTAGCTTCGGCCATCGCAGGATCAGCCCGCTTGAACAGGCGTGCCATATCTTCGGCGAACATGGCAACACTTTCGTTCGGTTTTTTGGGTGCGGGAGTCGAGAAACGCATCGCGTGGTCACACCGGTCTGTACTCGAAAACTTCTCGAGAAGCTTTTCACGGAATTCTTCCCACGTCCGCATACTCGCCTCGTTATTTAGAAACCAGGTCTCCCCGCCGTCTTTAAGAGAGAAATAGACGTTATGCAGCTTGTTGTTGTTGTTCCACTGGTTGAATCTGGCGACACGTTCGAAGTGGTCCAACCAGTCTTCTACATCCTCGAAGGCCTCCCCGTGAAAGCAGTTGGGTTCACGAGGCTGCTGGAACGTCACCTGCGCTGCATTCGCTGACGCCATCGCTTGGGGGGCCCCGAGCAGAGCGTGTTCCAGACAGGGCGCTGAACTCGGGAGATAAGCCTAACAGGCGCCGGCTGGAGCGATGAACTGGTGTGTCCACGAAGGTAGGCCGCTCGGGGCTGGACAGACGAGAAGCAGGAGGGGTCTTGAACATTAGGGGCTTACCCCGCACCTCCACCAGTGACACGTAACAAGAATAAGACGAAATAGTCCGGGTGGGGATGGTAATTTAATAAGGCGAACTTGTGCCTCCTAGTCACTCAGCGAAGAAGTTGCTTCCCCCGGCCCACCACGCGCTAGACTGCCCTTCTCGATCGTCCAGCTCGGTCCACGTGCTCTCGCGCGCCACTGCCCCAGACACTCTGCTCCTCCTCGTCGTCGTCGACAGTTCGTCGGCACGCGCTGAAGACAGGTGGCTGGAGGCGTTCCCTTCGTCGTCGTCCTCTTTAAACTTCTTGTACACGTGACAATATCATCGGAGACCGATTCATGGAGACGGCACATGGCTGTGCGGTCGCGCGGAAATGCAGTGGTATAACCGTACATCTTTGATCCACAGCCTTTAGAGGCAAGGGTATTTAGGAGAGGATTATGGCAAGGTTATCGAAGGCTTTACGGACATCCAAGGTAACTATGGCTCGTGCCTGGGAAGCAGGAGGGGAGTAAAAGTCGTGCGCTAGGAGGAAAAGGAGGTCCTGGGTAGACACACCCTTGCGGAAACTATTTCTTGAGGGGCGAAAAAATCCGTGGGCTGAAAATAGGCCTCAAGTCGATTGAGAAACTTTTTTTGATGGTCTTTCCGAGGGAAGAGGTCAGCGAGATTGGGCGGAGATTTTCAAGAGCAGATTTTCTGCCTAGTTTCCGTAGAAAGGTTGGCAATATACGGCTTGGACTGCTTCCAAGATTATGGGTGGGTGCCTTCTTCCCACTGGGAGTTCATAATGTTCAGAAAGTGTTCCTTCTTTTTGTGGGAAATATTTTGTATAAGTTTATACGTAATCTGATCCTCACCTGGGACCAACTTCCGCTTTGGTTCTTCTGGCGCCCACTCGAGATCCCAGAGGGTGAACGCCTCATCGAGTTCTCGTTTGGAGGCGTGAAAATGCTAGGTAGGGCAGGAGGAATATAAAGGTCGCGGAGCTGGGTTGCTAGGGCATCCGATCCCAGCAGACAATAATGCTTCTCGAGAGTAGGAACAGGAGCCGGGTGTATCCCAAGGAGTTTTACGAGTATGTGCCAGGTTCTTTTCTGATTCAGGGTGCCGTTTATGGCGTTACAAATTAACTTCCATTGATTCCTGGCAAGTGTTGCACAGTGCTCTTTGACATGTTCCGTTGATTCAGAGATGCGCTCGGTGAGCCGACTATTATTTGTTGGGTGCGGATGCCGCGCAAGATTTGTTGTCTCCTCTTCCAGATACGGGCAAGATAAGTTCATAATGATTAACCAGTGCAAACTAGGCGGGACGAGAGAGGTGTACACAACACGAGCGTTACTAACGACTGAAGTTTTTCTTGAAAAGAAAGAAAACATATAAAGAGTTGAGCCTGCGCAATAACCACAGCCGTTACATGGACCCTCCTTCCACCCCACATCGCTTCACCGGCGTTACCAGTCCTGTTCCCACGAAAGCCTCTACCCAGAAAAGTAGCGATGTCAAAAAATTGCATAATGAACTTGAAAATTTTATGTGTAGTGTTTGAAGTGGAGAAAGTCGTTAAAATTTGAATCTTTTATCAATTCTTAAAAAAATGGTAATAAATTTATAACAATACTACTACCAATAATCATAATAAATAATTTGAGAAATACATAATAAAGAATTTCTCCATTTATAGAGAGAGAACAAAAGGCAATAATGTAATACTTTAGCGGCAAAAGATAAAAACTCCCTTTGAAAGGCCAGTAACTTGAAAGCAATAAAAACTAGAAAACCTCCAAATATTCAAAATTAAACATTACCATCGAACCTACACACGCGCTTAATATAGGCTGTAATGTCTAGTACATCGCAAAAAGACATCGTACGACAAGGGAAGTAGTGAAAGAAAGCAAGTTTAGAAGAATATGTAGAAGTACGAAGTGACATGTAGCTTCAATTACACATAAATGCATACAACAAATCTAGGAAAATATTTGTGATGAATAAAGACAGAAAATGAGAAATTCAAGGAAATGTGTTACTGTCATGAGTGAAGGGGAATCCCCGGAATGACGCCCAACAAAGAATAAGGAAGAAAAAGAAGAGGGGAGGTGCGGCAGGTGCGGCGGATGGTGCGGCGGGAAGAGCCGGATTCCGGAACAGCCAGGGGTGACGTGACCAAAGACACCGTCGACGCTACACAAGCCTTAACGGGAGCGGGCGGAAAACGCTTCGGCTCCGGTCTCCCGACGCTCCGCCAACCAACGGCTTGGCGGCTCCAGCGGCGACGGGCGCGTGTGTTCAGGAAGAGGTATCGCGACGGCGTTCCCTTCTACAGCCACCCTCCCCCCCGCCCAATGGCAACGCTCCCGAAACGAGTCGCACTTCTCCGGTAGCACAACATCGACACGACAAAGACCCTACCTCTTTCACCACTCCGCACTCACTCTGCGGGTCCACTTCAATGCCGGTAATTGAGTAGGCATATTTACGGACGGTTTGTGAGGGACTTTGTACGCCATCGTAGAAGACTATTCAATTGGTCTTGGGGCTCAACTGTACTTTTTTTGTGCACAGTCCTTTTCCGAGTGTCAGTGTTTTTGTTTGTTGGGCTTTGCTTGCTTCGAAGTTTGCTTCATTAGTGATAAATGTTTCTTTTACCGAGCCTTCCTCTGCTTCCCATCTCCTTCTTCTTTGCCGGTAAACACACATGACAATATATTTGAACAGCCAGACAGGACTCTAGCGCAATACGTGCCAGGATTGCCCAGTCACGTGTCTTGTCACGGAAAAATTGACTGGGGAAAACTGCTAACGGTAGTAAAACACTGGGTTTGAACAAAGATGAAACATTAAAAAAAATCGAGTGAGAGAGTCGCAGAAAGCCAGAGGTGTTCGAGATAGAACAAAGAATATTCGAAGAAAAGACAGAACAGGTAGAATCGAAGTTGTGCTGCGCTCAAGAAAGTTACAAACCAGAGAGCATCGAACTCACTGCACGCGGGAGGAAAGGCAAGCACAATACACACAATGATTAGTATACGAGATAATTACACGAAAACGAAAATGCTTTTGTGCAGCTAACCGAGAAGGTGCAAGCCGCTTCAAAAGCGCGAGACGTTGAATGTGCTGGTTGTGGTACGGTGGTAGTCCAGCCGCAGGTACATGGATGCATTGAGCGTTTTGCAGCAGCGTCCAAGCCGCCTAAATGTGAGCCTGATCAGAATACAGCAGGCGAGAAAAAGGTGCGGCTCTCAAACACTTTCGAGTGGTCAGGTCCTTGTGGAAGCTCGAAAAGATCAGTGTCCAAATCTTTAGTGTACGTTGCATCGCGCGCGTCTGTTAATAAAAAAACCATGATGGCTCTATTTTGTGCCCCTCAGACATACCTACCCGTACTGATGTTCGGCTCATTTCTGAAAAGGGCAGGGAAAACGATGGGCTTGTGACAGAAGCCACCGATGCAGAACGAGTTCACGGGTTTTCCGACCACCTAGGTGCGCTCGTAAAGACGAAATGCTCCACTACAAACCACGAGACGCGAATACACGCCAGGCTCAAAATGGAGCAAAAACATCGTCGGCAACGTCAAAGCGAAGGGATTGCGTCACAAGCTGAAGGAATTGGCCCGTACATTGTGCGTGATAGCAAAAAGTGGATGTTTCGAAGATGTCGGGTGTTTCCAAATACAGTTGAGGGAAACGTCGTGTGCCATTCGTGAAATAGGAACAACTGTTTGAAGAAACCGAAGTGGCCGCGCAGACAAAGGTGCTAAATGGGCGCGCTGGAAGAAGGTTAAAATAAAGTAATCGGTTTACATGGCCGACGGAAGGGATCGAGTTGGTTTAAGCCGACCGAGGACTCACAACAAAAGATGAAAAACTACTTTTGCATAAACCTTTTGGTGGAAATGTGGGCCGACACAGAAATAAGACACCGCAGCCTAGCTGTATTCAGAGGTGCGTAGTAGTAAATTGCAATATAGATAGAGAAGTGTTTGATTTGGGGATCTGCTGTGACCGGAAAATCAGTAACTTGGCGTTAGAAACTTTCATGGTTGTGCAACTGGTTAACATTGTGTGAAAAGAACGAGTATGGAACGCGGTCAGCAGTGATAAATAAGGTAATAAGAAACATCGTGACAAAGGTGAACAATTTTTGCGTGATGTTGAACATTGTGGTGGCGAAAAATGTGAGGCTGAACAATGAGGTCGAAGTCTCCAGCACTGCAGCATTTGTGAACTTGAGGTGAATCTTTGTCTTCATGAAGGAAAGTTGATGTTTTTTTTTGAAAAACTCCTAAAGAGGGGGTATTTTCATTTGTCAAGGGCAATCGCCCGAATGACGCCCTACAAAGAAGACGGAAGGAAAGGAGGAAGGAGGCACATCGAGGTAGAGGCGGAGGAAGACACCGGTCTCCCGAAGAATGAAGCCTTGTGTGACGTGACCCAAAGCACCGACGTCGCTACACAAGCCTGGGCGGGAGCGGGACGACGGCGCTTCGGGTCAAGACTCACTACGTTCCGCCAACCCACGCCAGGGGGGCTCCCGCGGCGCCAGGCGCGTGCATTCGGGAAGCGGCATCGAACCATCGTTCTACGACAAGACGGCCCCCACAACGGCGACGCCGAGAATCAAGCCACAAGATCACGACGACAACACGAAGGCAGTACCTGTTCATGACATCTACATCGTCATGACATCGACAGTTACATCGACATGACATCTTCAATGCCACGCAACATTTCTACATTAGCGTCGGTCACTAGGTGGGCTTGTTTGTGGACTCTTGGTGTGGGTAGATGTAGGTTATAGTAGGAGACTACCCAATAGACTTGAGGACCTAGTTCTTCTTTTTTGGTTACATATTTTCCGTGTGTGTGGTTATCTTTACTCGGTTTTAGTTTTTTTTAATTTGCTTTGGGCTAAATGTCTTTTGTGTCGCCTTCTCCTGCTTCCCATGTCCATCTCTGCCGGTCAGATCGAGTGACACTTACAGTGACCCACCCGGGCGGCTTGAAAATGTGCGATGCAATGCGAGTAGCGTACCAGAGTGCGTCTTAGAGATCGCAATTTAAATAGAGGTAAATACAGACCGCCAGAGCGGACGAACGCAACATCATAAACAGAGACAGCAACAACAGACGAGTCTTCTACTGTGGGAAAGTAACTTTATTTTCGTCGTCCAAATAGGCCACACACGTGTTTCTAATTTAGCAGACTTACAGTAAATTCAGAATTATTCGGCAACAACAGGAAGTGGTAAAAGCCGCGAGAAAACAGAAACATCTCAATATTTTGCTGCTTGGAGTTGCGCTTCCTTTCAGTAAATACTTGTGTGCTAAGAAACAACGCGAAACATGCGCTGCATTTGTGGGACCGTGCTCGTACTTCGGGACAATCCATGAATCGATTCCATCTGGAATAACAGTGTTTGCGGCTTAGAACTTTCGGCAGCTTCTGTAGCACACACAATCTATAAATTTTATGTCAGGCAGAATTCACAATGTCAGAGAGGAATGACTCTGTTAGCAACCCGTTCTTAGGGGATGGTGGCGGATCTTTCCTGGACCTCAAAAATCAGCTCGTTCTTATTCAGTGGGCCTCCCAAGACCTGAGCTGAAGAAGATTGTGAAATAAGCCCACCAATGTGCCATATCAGGTTCCAGTGTAGCGTGATTTGAATTATTCTACCTCCAGTGATTTTGTGGATAGAAAAGCAAATGTTACCACCGGCGAGTGTTTTTGCACTAGTTTCCTTCTTGGCGGGTGTTTTAAAACCAACAACAAGCTCTGCAGGAAGATACACAACCTGTAACGGTGCTTGAACAGCTATCCTCCCATGGAAAAATATCAGCTGCATTTATTCATTTGTTCACATACAAGAACAACCTCTGCAGCTCTTCACAACAACAACCTATTTCATGGGTAGTAGAGGGAAGTATTTCTAGAGATATTTTGGCATGGTTAACCGCTTTGAAGGAGCAAGAATTGCCTGGTCGGCTTGCGCGTATTCTCAAGTCCTGCTTAACCCATCGACTTTGTCTCTTTCTTCTCTGTTATGTGAGCATTCTGGTTCAAATTACTTCGTCACGCGACTGACGACACATCGTTACTACGCCAACGCAAAAGATTCAAAATCTCGTCGGCTGGCGCGAACTGTTCTAGCCACGGGCTATCACCTTCACCTGTAACGATGCCCCCACTGGTCTAACTCTAGCTGGGAAGCCCGGTGGTAGCGGACACGTTTCCTAATCATAGGATCTGGAATGAGGCCACAGAACTCAATTGGGTAATTCACTCGTTACCATGGCTACCCTTTTCTGCACCAGGAAACAACAAGAACCACTGTTTCACGAAACGGCCGACAAGAGTATTTCGCTTTTAAATCTCGAAACTCAACTATTACTACGCATGACAACAAAAAATGAACTATTATTCTCTATAGACAATATATTGTGCTCTTGGAAAAGTGTATTTCAGGCAACTACGGACACAATCTTCCGCAAGCATAGATTACGAAATTCCTTTTGTGGGATAATTTATTTTCCGGGGCTTGAGGAATAAGCACTCCTAGATATAAAAGAATTAGATTCTTTAGGCCGCACCACTCAGAATACCTAAAATGCTGTCTGTACAAATTCTGAGTGATGCTGACGCACGATGAGCCCGCACCATCCTGGGCGCTGGGGTTATTCTTCAGAAACGCCTTGTACGTTTTGTAGCTATGTAAATATACCTAGTTATGAAAACCGACCTGCAGCAGATTTGTTTAGTTAGGTTCTCATTTTCCAAATTATTGTACACATTAAACTAAAATCCATATAAATAACATACCTTATCAATTATCTCTCCAAAAACGCACAATGACATCTTAAACCCATTCGCTGATCTGCTAAAATGCAGAAGACGTCCCTAATATTTGTTCTCTAACATTTTGTGCCCTTTTTTTGATATCATGAGGTTACCCCCCGTCACAAGAAAATATTATCCATAAATAAATTCAAAAATGCTTTCTAAGTAGCTATTGCCAGCAAAAACGTGCTGAAACACTCCATTTACTCTTGTATATTTGCTACTGGACCAGATTACCGGCAACTCGGGTAAATCCCAATACGCGGAAAACAGTTACTGACCAGCTACGACATTGTAAAATTGATGGAGTGCAAAAAATACTGTTGGCTTTGTTTCCGAAAAGAAATGTTGCAGTTAACGCCTGTTCCTTAAGAAATTGGGCATTTAGTCCTTTTGATACTGTCACGATTTGGAGGTGTTTTGTGTCTTTTAGTATACCAGTACTATGAGACCCTGCGGTTTCTGACTTTATTGGCAGAATTAGTTGTTATACTCCTGCCTGAACCGCCAAGATTGCAGCATAATAAAATTAATTAAAAATAAATCGCAAAAACATTACGCCCATCTTCCCGCGATGGAACCCTGGTGTGATGTGACGCATCGGGATGTTGAATTGGTGTTTCCGTTGGGTTGATTCTCTCAATCGCGTGAAACGTGTTGTAAACGCGTATGATGCATTTTCATCACATACGGGTGTTTCTGTACGCGGGACGATGAACGTAATTGTTGTGTCACACCACTCACTGAACGGACCATCGCTTCCACCACGTCTTCATCGGAGGAATAAAGTCAAGCAAGGTCACGTCAAGTGCGAGAGCGAGCGCTTGGAGAAGCTTTATACCAGCTTTATATTTACAGCGCTTGAAGGACAGGAGACGATGGAGGAGACTCGCGCATGCGCACACTTGCGCGCGCCGAAGCAGTTGTTGATGCAGCGTTACGCAGCGAAGTGCGCCCGAACAAGCACGCCAGCTGTGGCACGCTAATGAGCCGGAGTGAGAGTGTTGCACACAGCTGTGGGAGAGAAGAACGGAAGAGGGATGCGGACGGACCGCGCGACGACGAAGCAGAAGGGACATGCCTCAGAGCAAGAAATGCGCCGCATCTAAAATATGGAAGCTACGCTTGTTGACGAAGTATAGGGAAAGGCAGGGTGTCAAAGTTGAATAAACGGAAGGAAAAGACAGTGACCCACCGTCACAATTCACGAACAAAACAGCAGCCTCAGCCAAGTAGCAATGACAACCCCGCAAATGCGGTGAACTATGAAATAAGCAGAGATCTAAGTCGATAGATATTGCGTTAACTTTATTTCGCAATAAAACAAAATGTCTTCCAGCAAACTATCAACTAGGCAGATAAAGACAGATTCCTTTCTGTTCATTGCCCGTATTATGGTTTGTAACGCCACCCCCGCTGTAACTGGTGTTTCTCATACATACACATGGGAACTGGCAGGGGCCGCTGGAGGAGCCCAAAACGCACTGAAAAGAATATGAGAAAAATAAACCAGCATATTAGTAATAGTACAAAAACCACATACCAGTGTTAACATCTTGCTTTCAGAGAAGACAACGGATACAGCAGTATGCAGGCACATTTATGTTACTGCATTGGTTACAGCCCACGTATCAGCTATTTGCGTGGTAAGGCAGTTGGTCCAGCGCTTTTAACAGCTAAATTCAGCTACGGAAGACTAACTGCCACACTACGATCGCCCCAGAGCTGGTAGGTTGTTATCAAGGATATTGCCGCGAACCATGCATTGGGTTTGTTTGCTGGGTTGACGATGGCTCAGGCTACATGTACCCCGCACCACCACCAGATGTTACGAATCCAACGGTGACACAATTTGCTTGAACGAAAAAGCACGTTTATTGGAAGGGATTGTGCTCCCCTAACAACTCAATGAATACACAGGCGGCGAAGCAGCAGTCAACAAAGTGATGTTATTGGCTAGTGTCGGAAATCGAATACCGCGGCGTCTGATCCACAGCCGTTTATGTTTCGGTACTAGTGTTTCTCGAACCGTCGATTTACATCGAGAACATTGTCGATCAAAGAAGATTATTCTAGTATAGTAACGTTAGGGCGATACGCTCTCCCTATCAGAATGAGATAACCCGTGCGGCATACAAATAAAGAATAGAACACGCGCTCCGCTTGGGACACAGATAACACAGCGGGGCGCGGCAGGGCAGTAAAACAAATCATAAACAAACAAACCCCATGCATGGTTCACGGCAATATTATGCCAAACAGTGGGAGATGGTCCATGACTCGCTAGGGGGCCTACAAACTATGCTTGCGCTATCAACCGCGGGATTCAAGAAGTGACTGATTTGTTTACATCCCAACAACAACAGTGCGTATTCGAAATAAAATGGGAATTATTCTGCGGCTGAATGCTTCGTTTTTAATTTAAAAAAATGTACTACATCAAATGCAGCACCATACATGGGGGCTATCCACGAAAGACGTTGCAATTTCAGTTGTCTAGGGAAGACTCTAATTCTCGTACCTGCGTAATTATATGAACCGCGGTAATGTCAGGGCGGCGTAGTCTAACCTGAGGTGACCGCTTCTTGCACATGATTAATCAAAATTTAATTTTTTCTACCTGCAAACTCTCCACCAACCGACGGAAGAAGCGCTGTACCCTTTGTACGTCATTGTAGTGTAAAACAATTTCACGCCTTAATACGCAGAAAGTTTTACCATTTTGCCCAATAACGAACAGTGGACGCGACTTCATAATATTTCTGTGTCTGTTGTGATTCCCCGGATGCGCGGTAAAAAGCCTACCGCTTTTTGTCTAGCGCACTAAGAAGGCGGGCTTTCCAGTTATGAAGACATCGGACACTGGTTTAACAGTGTCCGAAGGAGTTTATTTGCGACGAAACTTTGCTTTCTTTTCTGTTCAGGCCCTAGAGTCATAAAACACCTATTGTCCAGTACAAGCGACCTCCGGTACACACTCGTTCACATTGCGTGTGAATGTTTTTGCGTGCTAGTAGTTGCACGATATCCTAAGTATCTGCATAGCTTAAATTAAAATCTTATAACATTTATGAAGTTGCTGTTTGAAATTTGACGCCTATATTTGAGTGTCTTCATGCCGTACACTCCTTCAAAAAGAAACTGAGAAAGCTTTTTTTGAAACGGCCAATTTATCGGCCAAGTTTTTATAAGTGAATTTTTAGTACGGTACATCCTTTGTCAAAATTTTCTGGGCGAATCCTAAGCCTTGCTGACCACAAAGAATTCAACGATTGGGCTTTACCTTTAAATGTCACAAAATATTTTGAGGCAGTACGAAAGAAAGGGGTTTTCTCTACCTTTCCTGCATAAGACGTTTCAGCCTCGCTTGGGGACGTGAGCTTGTATTTTGACTTTTTTGCAGCCTGCGCGTTTCCAGCTTGGCCCACAAGGTTTTGACAAAGACTATATTTGGCAGACAACGACGCAACAAAACATTCTGCCTGCAAATAATATTTCTGTGACGAGCTAACAGGACAAAACACCTACCCGAAATTACTGCAAAATGCCGGCTCAGGTAAATATGAGTCCTGCCATGCGAGGAAAAACTGCGAAGCAAAAACGTTTTTTTTTTTCTGAAACGGTAGGATTATTCTTCGCATTTTGAAATACCTATGCTAAGTAGATGCTCGCGCAAATGGGAAACTCTGTAAAACTCAGCTAGAGTTTAAAATACCGAGGTTCATTATGTCTAATTTACCTTTCAACAAAAAAGCGGCATTACATACCGGGAAAATATAAAAGTGAAGCAGTGTTATGGAAGCGTTATCTTTTATGTCCAACATAATAAATTGGAAGTGCCCTATTGCAAAACTAACTTCTTTATTCCGTACCTACTGCCTATACTAAAAATACCCACAGCACAACGAGGCGCCTTCTCTATGCAGAACGGGAGACTATTAACTTGGGCTCACCGATACAGGGCGACATTAAACTCCGGCAAACGTTCCCTTTTTCTGTGCGACTATTGTATCAGTATTTCATCCCGTTTCATTGCAAATGTCACGGCCTACTCGCCGCCTACCTTCTTGTACACTTCCCGAAGGTGACATGTTTTTCAACAGAAAAACACAGTCCCCTTTCTTCGTCGAATATTCGTTAAAACGCGAAGCTGTTTCTACCATGTCGGAATCGCACAACCGTATGACGTTGGTTTTATAACGCAAGAAACCCAGGTTGACCAAGACAAGAGGTAGCATTTCCGTGAGGTGTTTGACTTTCCTTCGCTTATTATAACCGTCGTTTTGTGAAACCCATTGTTTAATCTTGTCGTTCCTGCATTGCATTTTGGCACGACATCGAAGGCATGAGTGAGGCGCAAAAAGCTTTGCTTCAATAGTTGAAATACTCTCTGCATCCAGGTTGACACCGTCTCCCGTATTCGGCAGCAACAGCACACTAGTATTTGTAAGACAGTAGACTTATTTGAAGGCACTTTTGAAATTTTGTTTTTGTGTAGACTAACTGCAGAAACACAGCATTCTGCCGGACTCCGCGATTTCCGCTGGGTTTCCCCAGCCCAAAACCACCGGTCCTATTTTATAATCCTGTCTTTGCGTTAACTACTATTACAGTTTTTTTCAAGTTTCGTGTATCTAGTTTTTTACGGTGTATTTAAATATGTAATGTTGACTTTGTGCCCAGTGGCACCGATTTTAACATTGACGCAGTATATGTCTATCCTCCCGTTCCCATTTTGGTGAAGTCGCTTTGCTCAGAACAGCGGTGGGAAGAACAGTAGATTCAAATTTTAGATGCGAAGCAGTTTATGGTCGAGCCTGGCCTTCCGCCGTTCTGTGGACGCCCTTGTGCGGCGTCCACACCTCTACGCCGCATGCCTGGCCAGGCACCGCTGATGATGGTTGTGGCAGGCGGCCCCTAGGTATTGGCCAACCAAAGAATTCATCACCATATAGCTTCGCGTTCAACCACCGTCGTCATCTTCCCGTAAGAGAACCCTGAGTAGTATGCGAGGCATTCCTCCTTTCCTCTCCGAAGCTCCTCTCCTCTCCGGTATTGCACAACAAATGGCAACACCTGCGGTTCCGCGCGCGATAATGCGAATCAGCTTAGGTTTGGAGACGCGACGGTCGCCGCTGCGTACTCCGCTAGGGGCGCCACTGTACGTCAACGGTATAAATGACGCACGCGCGCGCTCTGCTCCCCTCATTCTTCTCCCGCCAGGCCACGATCGAACCCTAAAACTAATGGGAACTTGAGTCGACCCCATGGCTGCTTCGCATACTACTCAGGGTTCCCCTATGGGAACATGGTGAAATTTTTTCTGCACAAGTTTAATACATTTTCTGCATTTCTGCTGACTTTTGTGCGGAGGTGATCGAAATGAGACAATATTTTTCGGCCGCCTCCGCCAGGCGGCCTCCGCCGCTCACTTCTCTTTGCTCTTCCCCTCCCTTCAGATCCTCGCATGATACACATGGAGGACATTTACTAATGCTTACTTAATTTTCCGGGTTCCAGTGCTCACGCCATCGAATGGAACATTATGTTACGATTGAACTCTGAACAATTGCCATGAGGTCCATGTTCGCGGGAACTCCTCATGTAATTTTGTGTCACAATATTGTATATGATGCATATTTTTATTTGCCGCCGCTAATATAAAGTTCTCGTCTCGCCTTAGACGAAAACTGTCACAAGGAGTTGGGCATTTTTGCTTTGCCTCAAATATGCGCAACGCTTTATTTTTGCTCAAGATAGTCAACAATCATAAAGTAGGTGTCCCGTGGCTATATAAACTTCTCATTCAAGAATTCTGGTACATTTGGGGCTGGCTGAATCAGGCACAGGCAGACATACAAAATTTGTGGATTTAGTTAGCCCAAGGATGAGCATCTTCCGTAAAAACCGGTAACTGCGCGGGCAGTTCTTTTTTGTGTAGTAATTTAACGTTGTCGCATGCAATTCCATGGCAAGTATTATCCATAGGAAAACACCAAACAGCGTTTGTATGATTGATATTTTGGATGGCGGGAACGCTCGGAACGTGTGCGGCTCAAACCTTCTCGTCTTTGCGATACTGCCTTTCGTAATGCCGTGTCCAGATACCGGCCTTCCTTGTTGCGCATCACCGAAGACCCTCATCTTTCGAACGTTGCGCTGTGAACTGCGTCGATCGTGATTACTGGGGCGTGCTTAACATCGCTGGTAATGCGACATCAGAGTTTTGTCACCTTCGCAGCTTCAGCGATGTACTCCGCCCTCCCCCCAGCATTGCCCTCACCTAGGTCATCGACGTGAAACATAGCTGTAGGTGTTGGGCAAGTTGCTGCATTTTGATTGAAAAAAAAATATAGAGTGCGACTTAGACAACGCCCCTAAAGAAGGACGACGGGACAAGCGCTCACTTGAAACTAACATTTACTGAAGCATCTTCCTGTATTTATACATGTATTATTAGGATCATGCGCAGTATAGTAGAAATATGTGGTGGTTAAACAGTATTTCTGCTACAGGTGAGCAAGCGTTCTTGCAAATGCTATTGCAGTTACGACCCATTCCTGTTTGTGATGCCTTGCGCCGCGCTAATCCTGTCTTTTTTATGAATGCGCTGTTCTGTTGGAAGACTTCTTCTGGAGTTGGCAGGCGATTTAGAAAGCAATCCTCCCCTGGACGTGATATAAATCCTGGAAGAAATCGGCAAACTTTCAGTTTCTTTGAAAAGAATTGAAACCATTGAATGTCAAAGTTGGAATGAACTCAGGAATCCCTTTTCGGCATCCATAGCAACACAGGCAAGTTAACAAAACTGGAAGAATGAATTGTAACACTGGCAGACGGAATTTCGCACCGTGAAAGCAGCATAAACCACCTCGCTCACAAACGTGATAATATTAAAAACCAAAGTTGAGCTCCAGCATATTTATTTATGGTATGCCGCAAGCGGATAACGAAACCTATGCTACCCTTATGACCGAAGTATCGCGTAATCTCGTAAATAAAAACCTTGGTGTTACGGTTTCCGGTTGAAAAGATACGCGGTTTAGGCACGAAAAAGAATAAAAAATACGTTCATTTATCGTAAAACTACTTTAATGTAAAGATAAAGTTGAAATATTGAGCAAAACGAAAGGGATAAAATATTTTGATGAGTTAAGATTTTTCTGCTTGGATTCGCAACCTGCGGAAAAAACCGTTGCGGCAGTGGCAAACGTAACCGAGACAGTGAAATGAAAGTAAAGTTAAATTCTGACAAAATTAAGGTTAATGATCAACCAGTCATCTGAAATCACCAAAGCGAAGACAAAGTTTCCGTGAACAAACCACGGCAAAAAAAAAACGGAGCGATCAGGTGATCCAGTAATTTACTGCAACACTTTATTACAGCTGGTCACCTAAAACAGTAATGGAATGAGCTGCCTATATCAGATAACTGATATTGAATCTTTTCTCTTCGAATATAACCTTAATGTATTCGCAATCACAGAAGCATAGATTTTTTTCCATATTTTAAATTAAAGTGTTTTTTCACCTGGCTCCCTCATATCACGCAATGACAAGCTGTAGAGGCGGTGGCGTAGCTGTTTTGGTATGAAACCATGCACTTCACACACTAGCTCATGTAAGTGGCGTAGAAGCAGCCTGTTGAGAAATTTCTTATAATCATTTCTTAACTGATGTGGGAACTATGTACCTGCCACCCGATTATGGATTTGAACGTCTCTATACACTGTCAAAGTATATGCAGCCCCATTTTTACCTATTGAACAAAATTGTAGTTTCTAGAGACATTGCTCTGACCAGACGATTACGGGCTCCTAAAAAGTAGTGGAAAGTGACAGCCACTTGACCACCCCGTGATCTCCAAACGCCACATCAAAAGGGTACGTCACTCGATACGTCTCAGCAGTCATCATCATCGACTTCGGGACGCGCGAGAACATGCCGGGACTCGCGCGGGAAATTTGTAAGCATGGCCGCGCGCGCAGTGCATGCCGAAACGTGCGCGCTATTTGAAAGCGGGGCACGTGCAATCCTGATTTACATAGAAAGGGCAAATCAATGGGGGTGAAAGAAAACATGCAGAAGCTGGTGGAATACAAAAATAGAGGAAGCCATAGATGGGTGTAAACAGCCGTCTAGAGGGCGCAGGTAGGCCAAGAGGGCTCGCGACATCAGGAGGGCGTGGACCTAAAATGGGAGAAATATAAGAGAAGGAAACAAGAATTGCTACAATTTCATGCTGGTGAAAACAAAGCGGGACAGCAAGCGATGGGTAGCGCAAATTTGAAGAAGGAATAGACACGAGCCAAAAAAGTTTTGGAATCATGTGCGGGTTTTAGTCGAACGCACGCCATGTCGCACTGGAAGCGGCTGTGTAGAAAACGAACAGTTGCAGATGCTCAAGGGACAGGAAGCGTTGGCATAGCTTTGTGAAATTATCACGGTGTATGAAGAGGGCCCGCAGTGACACAGAGATGTCACAATAGGTAGGCCGTAATGTCGACTTATAGATGGGGGCAAGTTAAATGGATAAAGCAGCAGATGAAAAGCCCTCAAAATACCGTGATAGGCGTGAATGGGATACCGAGAGAGTTGATTAACCAATGAAGGCCCAAGAGATCGAGAAAGCTACTACCAGCAATCAGCACAACCGGACCCGTGTCAAACGATCAGAATTAACGTAATGTACAATAGCAAAGATAAGACTAAACGGATTTCCTATAGCCCAGTCACCATCACGTCAGTGCTGTAAAGGTTACCAATAGAGGAAGTGAAGTTCGAAGTAAAGCAGCAAGTGGAAGAAAAAAAGGATACAAGGGCAACTTAAAAATGCGTTTCGAAAGGACATAAAACTAGATAACAAATTATTTGCAGTAAACCAATGCATAGAGGTGACGAAGATGCGATACCAATTTTTCTGGTTCGTTTCTCTAGATTCTAAATTCGTATGATAATGTATACAGGGTGCGGCTATGGAATACCCTGGAGGGCGACGGGGAGCACCATTGCAGCCCATGTTCTGTCCACAATGTCACGAAGTCGCTCCTGAAATTTTATCTTGCTCTGCGCCTCCTTTAGCCTCAAAGCACGCCCAGCCCATATCCACAGTTCGTAGTTGTGCTGTGGGCCCCTAGGGCCAGTTTGCCTACCGGCGTCTGATTTACCTCTAGGCCCACGTGGGTCTCTGGTGTCCTGCACGGAACAAAATTTTCGAAAGTTAATCCTCGTACCAGGACCCCTTTTCAGACACCACTTACCATCTATTTCTTGTAGCCCCAGAGGGCTCCATGTTTGACTATACCCGCGTTCCGTCTTCTTTTGGCCTTAAGGTGAGCCTCTTGCGCATGCGTGTATCTTTGCGGTCGTTAAGCTATGCTCCTAAATA
Organism: Haemaphysalis longicornis; assembly: GCA_013339765.2. Lineage (NCBI taxonomy): Eukaryota > Metazoa > Arthropoda > Arachnida > Ixodida > Ixodidae > Haemaphysalis > Haemaphysalis longicornis. The sequence goes on from CM023453.1 coordinate 176,130,121, forward strand.
TTTATCCTCTTTTTCTCGTGGTAGAAGAAGAAATGGGTGTGAGCAGGACATGTAATGCGAAGGCAAGATAACTGTTGGTCATTATTGGTAACAGAGTGCATCCCTAGAGAAGGCAAGCATTGCAGGGGCGGCCGAAAGTTATATGGGCAGATAAGATCAAGACGTTTGCGGGGATAAATTGGTCGCAGTTAGCACAGGACCGGGGTAATTGGAGATTAATGGGAGAGCCCTTTCCCTGCAGTGGGCGTAAATGGTCTGGTGGGGATGATGATGATGATGGCGACCCGTGGTATGCCTACTTGTTGCATTGATACTGTTTTGTGCTCCGCGTCGTCGTTATAGTACCTGTATATGGGGGCCATTAACAGGAGTACCAGACAGCTGACCAAGTGCTACAGAAATTCGGTAGGGGAAGGTGGGGTATACAAAGATTAAAGAGCAGGTGAAGGCAGCAGGGACCACATAGTGGGTACTGACAATGGAAGCGAATATTACACTGCAGACTTATAGGCCAGATAAACAATGAATAAGGAAAGATTTTTATGGCAATACGAGAGGAAGGGCATTGCTTTTTGTAGCACAGGCTTCAAAGCACATGCTTCTTGCCTGAGACCCCGGGCATACACTGGTATCTATAACAGCAGGATGAACACTGAGTATGGCGAAGAAGTGATGAGAAATGTGCATACCATAATATCAGGGACTGCACAGAAATATGACCGCCTTGGGGAGAGGGGGAACGACGTTGGCTAAGGCTTCGTAATTTGGCGCGAGGGGCAGCCTCAACTTCAGGGCCTTGAGCTGAGGAAGTGGTGGCTGGAATGGTGGTGGAGAAGACTTGGGGAAGAGAAGGGTACGCAGGGGAGTAATCCTACGAATGACAATGTAGAACAGCGGGGGAGATAAAGGTGAAGTGAGCGATAGGGGTTTAGGGGTGAGTGGGAGGTGGGTGAGGCAAATCTAATTGTTTAGCTAAGAGTCGTGCAAGTAAGTGGAATAACACAGGCATGTCGGTTGCTGGCGACCGCCGCACCGATTCAAAGGGAGAGCCAGTAATCATCATCATCATAATCAACAGTTCCGGGAGGCGCCATCTATCAAAGAGCGGGAGAAGCTCACCGACTGGGGCGTTTCATTTGGATGGTTGAACCACTGATCTCCAATTAGTTGCTGGATGGCGCTTCGCCGCTGTCGCGGCCGGGCGCGCGCACGGCCACCGGAAGTTCAGCGGCTCGTACCGGAAGTCGGGCGTCTGCTATGCTTTTCAACCGCTGATAAGCGTCCCGATTGGCGAATTTTGGCATTTTGTTCTCACTTTATTGCATTTTGGCTATACACATTGCGTTCAGATCGCAACATATGCTATACCGAAATATGCGACGTTAATATGAAGCAGAATTTAATTGCAAAGGAGAACGAAAATGTCACTTGGGTCTTGGTTTGAGAGACGACGCAGCTCTAACGGGATTTATGCTAGAAATTTATGCACAGGATTTATGCTAGAAAGAAAACAACGTGGGCACGGTGACAGGCTGTAGCCGAGTTCGTGCGCCCGTTCTGTAAAAACAGTTGTCAGTAAAGTGGTCACTGCAGAGCCTGCCTGGGGATGGAGAGGTAGTTACACGGGCACAGTTAACCACGGTTAAGCAAACCGCGGTTAGACAAAACCGCAGTTTGCTGCGTTACACGACAGACGAAACTGCGGTTCCCTCCGCTAACCATGGTTAGCGCAAACTGATCTTGGCACCTCAGTTCGGTCACGCTAACCGCACTTTCTGCAGCCGCAGTGCTCAAAATCGCACAATTCAGTTCGGACGCAAGTGGCGGCGCATCAGCGGAGGCGAAAAAAAAATCACCTGGCGTTCGGAAGAGACAAAGGTTCTCAAATAGCGGGCGCCCAAAAGCTGTCCCCAAGACGCGCTTGCGTTCTTTTCATCGCTCTCGCAATCAGCGCGACTGCCCGTCAGCAGCGGCTCGTTTCCCGATCCGCCCGATCAACTACGACAAACGCCGTGCTAAATTTGTAAATTCCGCACGTCGTCCGCCAGAAATGGATATAGCAGGCAATCTTGAAGCGTTTTCATAAAAAGCACACGGAAACGATCGGCGCGCGCGTCGGCCGTGCCTGTAAACACGCCGGCGCGCCTGCCCGCACGGCACTGCTTACGGCCCGAACCGTCCCAGACCACGGCAGCAACAGCTTATCGCATCGCCGCTCTTCGAAATCAATCTGATCGCGGAAAAGAACTTCCGCATTCGAGAAAATGGATGTTATTGCGGTGAAAAATTGTGCTATGGATTGTAATTCGCAGTTGTAGAGATAGCGGTGGTCAAATATCTACGGCGATGCTAAGATGAAAGTTCCAACACCGAACAGACCTAAGCAAACCAAGCCGGTTGCGAGCTTTGGGGAAGCCTCTCTTCTCGCCACGCACGAGTGCGTTGCGTTTGTGTCAGAAGCGAATGCTTTAACGATATTTCTTTTTGTCTACACTGCTTCTCTTTTTTTTATCATGAAGTTAAAAATGTGGTAATTTATTTTTGTTGCGCTCATAATCAAGTGACTGCGGTTACCAAACTCCAACATCCGAAACCGCAGTTGGCGATAACCGCGGTTAAAGTTTAGTATCCACGGTTAAACTTAACTGCGGTTACTTTCGCCATGTAACTAGGGCATACGTTTGCCACCCAATGCAGGTATGAATCCGGCTTAGAGCGAGGGAATCTGCGTAACAAGAGCCCCAGCTTAAAAACGACACTGATATGACATTTGCGTTTCGCTGCGTATCACGCACGTCGTTCAGAATATTGTAATACTTCCAAGTAGAACGTCTTCCCAGACGACTTCTCTGGTCTGCTTGTGCAGTTTACGGCGCAACAAGCAGGCATTTTTGGCGGAATGCGTGCGAAACCAGCCCATGCGTAGCATGGGCTATGCTGGAACGGCCCGACTTCCGGGACGAGCGCTTGAACTTCCGGCGGCCGTGCGCCGGAGAGCTCGAAGCGCCATCCAGCAACTCTGGTGGAGATCAGTGGGTTGAACTTCTGTTTGCGGTCCACACTGCCTCACGTGTCCCCTAACTGACTGACTCACGTGTCCCATAACTTAGGCGGTCTGCGCAACGCGAGGAGAGGCTGTGAAAAGAAAGACGCTTCTCCGGCGGGTGTTGATTCTTCGGTTAGCGCCGTTGCCATGGATCCTGCTGTTGTTGCGCCACGCGGCATGCTGGGATAGGAGCGGCTAATTTGAAAATGGCGGGTCGGCGTTGCAGACGCGCTGTGCTGGTCACGGACGCTGCCGTTGGGAGGTCCCGATCCATGCTGCGATATGAGCTATATGAGTAATTCCAAGGTTGCAAGTCGGCGTTGCAGACACATTTGATAATTTACAGTAGTAGTAGTAGTAGAAGTAGAAAACATTTATTGAGCTCAAATAAAATGAAGGCGTCTTCTCAGACGTCGGACGGGGTGGTTCCCTGGTTTCGGGACCCATATACGGCCAGCTGCTCCTAGCCCCTGGTCGCGAGCGCGAGCTGGATCGGCAGGGCGGGGCTGGACCGTAAGGTCTCCCATCGCTCATGGGGTGGGGTAGTGGAGGGTGGAGGGGGAGGGGGGATAGGGGACTTGAGTGAATTGCACTCCGTCAGGATGTGTGCGAGAGTGCTTATGCTATTTGTGCAAAATGGACAAGTGTCCTCTTCGGTTTCTGGGCAGACTTTTTTCATCAGGACCGTGTGTGTAAGTGCATCCGCCTGCATGCGCCTGATGATTGTTTGTTGGTCCCTGCTCAAGGTGCGGTGCGGATCGGGGAAGGTGCGCCTATCCTCCCTATACTCGGAGGTAATCTCTCTGTACGTGAGCACCCGGTTGGTGGTGTCGGTGTCCTGCCCTGCCCGGAGGGAAATCGCTCGGGCATGATAATCGGCTACGACGTTGCCGGCTACCTGTGTGTGGGCAGGCACCCATACGAGCTCTGCGGCTCGCTGCGGCGCCCTGTTCTTCGTTAATATCGGGGCTGCCTCTCAGGAGAACACCCCTTTCCTGTAGCCACCGTATGCTCTTTTGGAGTCGGTGACCACCACCCTGGCACCCGGTTGGACGAGCGCCAGGGCTATGGCCACCTCCTCTGATGTGGCTGACTCTCTGGTGTTGACTGCAGCGCTGTTTATCAACCGTTCCCCGTCGGTTGCCACCGCTGCTGCTTTGCTGCTGCCCTTGATGATGGACGCATCCACGTATAGGACTCCCTCAATCCGCTGCATTTTGGAAATAACCGCCTTAGCTCTGGCTTCTCTCCTGCCATCATTTTCCTCCGGCGTCATGTTCCGGGGTAAGGGATTGGTGGTGATTGTCGTCATCCATTCATTTGGGATGGACCTCTTGATTGTTGCTCTCTCCTTGCGCCACCCTATCTTATCCAGCACCGCGCGGCCATGATTTCTCTGGCTCAGGCGGAGTCGCTGGTTAGACAGGTGGGCTTCTATGAATTTGTCGAGTGTGTTTTGAGCCCCCATGGCGTGAAGGCGCTCGGTCGACGAATAGATAGGTAGGCCGAGGGCTTGCTTGGTGGCCTTTCTGATGATGGTATCGAGTGTGTTTTTTTGCGTCTTGTTGAGATTAACATACGGGGCCGAATATGTTATCCTCGATGTAATGAATGCCTGCACGAGTCTGAGGGCGTCGTCTTCCTGCAGTCCTCTGTTTCTAGTTGAAACCCTTCTCAGCATGGCAAGGATCTTCTCCGCGCTGGTCTTGATCTTGTCGACGCCGGCGTGTGCTTTGCCATTATCTTGTATGAGGAGACCGAATATTCTACAAGTGTCTGTCGGCTTGACTTTGGTGCCGTCAATTTGGATGTGGATGTCTGGTGGGGGCTGCTTGCGGGGCTTCCCTGGTTGGATTACGAGGAGTTCCGACTTCTGTGGCGCGAACTTGAGTCCACAGGTCTTCACGTAGTCGTGCACTGTGAGTGCTGCCGCCTGAAGTGTCTCCTCCATCCAGCCGTCGGAACCCGCTCGCTCCGTCCATATAGTAATATCGTCCGCGTAGAACGCGTGTCCGATTCCGTCGATTTGGTCTAGCAAACGTGTCAGTGGCAGTAAGGCCAGATTGAACAGGAGTGGTGATAACACTGCTCCCTGTGGGGTTCCCCCCTCCCCCAATTCAATGGGCTCCGATCGCTCTTCACCCGCTGAGATTCGTGCCTTACGGGAGGACAGAAAGTCTTTGACATATCCAAAAGTGCGCTGCCCGCACATCATCTCATTGAGGTTAGTGAGTATACTAGCATGAGTAACATTGTCGAATGCCCCTTTGAGGTCTAGGGCGAGGATTGCCCTGGGGCTGTTTCGCGTATCTCTTTTCATCACCAGCTCTTGAAGTTGTAGCATGACGTCCTGTGTTGATAGATGCTTGTGGAACCCGAACATCGTCTTCGGAAGTTGGTCGGTGATCTCAAGGTGTTCCTGAAGGCGACGTAGAACCATGCGCTCCATCACCTTGCCAACACAGGAGGTCAGCGATATTGGCCTTATGTTTTTGATCGTGGGGGCGTTGCCCGGTTTGGGAATAAATCGCACGTCAGCCTCTTTCCACTACGGCGGGACGTGTGAGGTTTTCTAAGCCTTATTTATGTGTTCGAGCAGGGATTGTGCCGTCCTACCACTCATGTTGGCGAGAAACCTGTAGGTGATGGCGTCTCCCCCCGGAATGCTTTTCATGTTGCTTTTGTCAATTGCTGTCCAGTACTCGGAGAGCGTGAACGGCCTGTCCAGGTCTTCATTGCTGGGTCCTGTGTATTTTCGCGGGGTCGGGTGTTGCCCTCGCTCCGTTTGAAGATAGTGGTCTTCTATGGCCATCATAAGCCGGTCGCCGTCTCTGTCGTACGTGTTTAAAACCTTCGTCAGCAACCGGTTGTTTGCTGTCTTGCTGACTGCTAGGTCTATGAGGTGCCTCAGCAGTTTCCATGTCTTGCTTACGTACAACTGCCCCTGAAGGCTGTCGCATACCTGCAGCCAGTTCTATTTGCTGAGCTTAGCCACGTACTCCGAAATTTCGTTTTTAAGCTCGGCTATGCGACGCGCGTGCTTCCTGTTGCGCCTTGGCCTCTTCCAGCGCTTTCTGAGCGAATGCCGGGCCGCCCACATGTGAGCGAGCCTGCTGTCGACGAAAGGTACCGTCGTTGTAGTTGCAATTTTTTGCGTGTATTTGTCGAGGATCTTCTTCTGCTTATCGGCCCATGTCTTGTACGAGGTATCTTGAGGCTCCCCTTCGTCCGCGACGGCAATGCACGCATCTTATCCCAGTGCGTCATGCGAGCTGTTCCCAGCTTGGTCCGGAAGTCTGGGCCCCGTGTGGTGAGTGTGATGATGGTGTGGTCAGAGCCCAAATCCTCGTCCTCACACTTCCACGAGATATCCAGCGTTCCGCTGAGCCATGACAGATCTGGTGTTGTATCTCTGGAGACCCTGTTGCCTCTTCTTGTGGGTACTCCGGGATCGTTGATTAGAAAAACGCCCAGGTCTTCCATAGTCTTGATCAAAGCCTTTCCCCTTTTGAATTGAAATTTGTATCCCCATAGGGTGTGTGCGCGTTGAAATCGCCCAAAATGAAGAGCGGCCTGTTCCCGGCCAATTTCTTTGCGTCCATCACAACTCGATCGAATTCATATTGTCTTTGCGATGGTCTGCAGTAGACGCTCATGACGAAAATATTACTTTTGTTGCCAATTTTCTTTGCGTGTATTTCTACCAGCGTGCGCTCACACCCTGCTGTGCAGTAAGGTATTAAGTAGCTGCTATGCGATTCTCCACTAGGATCGCCGTACTCATTTTGGTTGGGTCGGTGTACGCAACGTAGCCCGGAACTTTTGGGACTCCCCTTGTCTCTTGTAACGCAAGAATGGCCGGCCTAGTTTCAAACTTATTCATGTAAAGTGCCAATTCCGTGTCTGTAAATGTATTCCTCTGCAGTTCCATTGAAAAATGGTCGTGGGCTTTTTGCGGCCCATTTTCTTAGTCCAATTGTTACTTGGACTATTGTCCTCGTTGGCGGATGTATGTAGCCGTCCCCTTCTCTTTGAGATGGCCTCCTTGATCCTACTCGTTCGTTCCTTCTTTAACAATGTGAATTTCATTCCGACCTCGATGGCCGCCACTCGTGCCGAATACTTCTCGTGTTTAGTCTCGAGTGTGTTTAGTCGATCTTCCATGCGTTTCAGCGCCGCTAGAATGATCGTTTCGCCATACGTTAGTTCCTTCTGTTCCTCAACAGGTGGCTGCGTAGACGTTTCGCTAGTCTGTGCCTCTTCAGCCTCCATGGCTTCCTGTTTCTGCGGTGCCTGTGTTTGGCTAGGAGTTGGAGCGGGTGACCTCCTACGGGGCATTTTCCGCGAGGCATCCGCCGCTCCGTTTATTTCTACCTGGTTTTTTTACCGTCCCCTGGTCTGCCTTAGCAACTAATTGGACTATTTTCCTCATTAGCCCTTTTATTTGGGCGTTCTGTTCTAATATCTGTGCGTTCTGCTTTGCAATGATCTTCTTAAGCTCCGCTATTTCTGCACTTTCCTTAGTTGTAGTCTCAGAGGAGGCGGATTAAGGGTTGAGGGGAGGGAACTCCGAATCGAGCGATTTGGGAGACCCACTGGCCCAGCCCACCTTTTTGGTTGTTCTTGTTCTCCAGGCCGTCCCCATGACCTCGAACGCTGTCCCCGTGCCGACGCCTCGCCGTCCTTGAGCTCGCTCCGCCGCCTCGAACTGCTCCACCCGGCGGACGCCCCTCTTCCCACCATCTCCCAGCGCCGGTTGCCGCTCTGCGCCATCTTTGAGCAGGAGCGCCCCTGCCCGCCGCTGCCGCCGCCGCGAACCCGTGATTGCGATCAGGAGCGGCTGCACCGGCGACCGTCGGCGCTCCTTGTCGGCGCCCTTGATCTCGAACCGTCGCTTCGTTGGGGTCCGCCTACAAGACATCTACGCTCGTGGCTTCGTCCTCGTTCTTGTCGTCTCTGGTGCTTTCTTTCCCACCGGCGTTGCCGGACGACGAAAGGAGTCTTTAAATGCGCTTTGCACGTTCTGTCTGCCGTGGTGTGGCTGCTGCTGCAAATGCCGCACTTGGGCTCACACGCGTGATCGTCGGTGGACTTGGCGGTTCCGCACCCTCGACAGATGTTGTTGCTAGGGTCTGGGCACACGTCCATTCTATGCCCCAACCAGCCGCAGGCTTGACATGCTTTAATCTGCTTTCTATATAATGTGCACTCCGCGAGGAAGTTGCCGTACCTGACATATCTTGTGACTTTCTTTCCGGCAAACGCGATGACCACCGACCGAGATCGCTCGATGCGATTTGCTTGTAATGCCGTGGGGTTATAGTCCTGCAGGACTGGCTGTTTAATGTCCATGGCCGTGTCCTCGAGAGGAATACCCCGAATCACGCCTTTAACGGTTATAAGCAGTTCCCCTGACGTCGAAGCGCTCGACCGCCGCATAACAGTCAGCGTTCTCCCGCCGGGGGATGCTTATTACGAGAATGTTCTGGTGCCCGTTGGGGCAGACGACATCCTCTCTTGCTTCTTTTGCGGTGACCTGCACTGCTGCCGCCAGAGCTCGACTTAATTCTACTCTAGTCGCTTTACTAACGCAGAGCCCGCCACTTGGTCGGACGACGATCTTCATGTCGCCTGGCGGGAGCACCGGCATCCGTGACTTCTTCAGTAGCCTTCCCTTGTGAATAGGCGGCCGCTTTGGACGCTCCGCTCCGTCCACGCCCGTCCTTAAGCTGCAGCTGGTGTCTCCGATGACGTCAGGCGTGGCCTTGGCTGCCTCGCCTCCGGTGCCGTGCGGCGCCACCGATTTCTTCAACTTTTCCCCGGCCGTCTTTCAGCCGTTGGCTCACGTACATAAAGCCGGGCCAACTTCCTCCCCGTCGACTTCTATGTGCATGGCCGAAGCCATCTCTTTCAACAGCCGCGTAGCTTCCGCTGTCGCTATAAGTGTCCGCCCGAGACCCGCCTCGACTCCGGCGTGGCCAAATTCGAGGTTAGGGTTAGCGCAGCGGCGGCAGCCGATTTCACTCAAAGTGCTCTAGAATGCAAATCCGAGACCTCCCACCGTGAAATTGGTGTCCACATGGTCGGGAAGACCTCAGGGAGGTTTTGGTGAAAGAATCCGGTCAATTAGGATGAAATAATTGCTGTGGTCATGGTCGAAAGACAGAGCGAGGTAAACATGGGTATGTACTCCGTCTTGTTCTTCCCTTTACAGCAGTAGGATCAATGCATGTAGGGAGATAAGCGGGAAAGTTGAAATTGATGACACTGCGTTTGACAAAAGGTGCTTTTGTTTACAGGAGCAGCAGTGTTGTCATGGGCCCTTGTATTTTAGAGGTTGGGAAGCAAAAAAGGAAACAGGTACCCTTGCGATTGCTTCAAGCGGGAGCCGGCGATAAACGCAAGAGGACCGACTATAAGTAATGCACAAAAGACGATCATCTGTTGTAGGATATAAACTACCTTATGCCATCGGTGATGGTCATTTAGAGAGATTTCGCAGTTATGACGTATCAATGTTTTGTGAGTTTGTTTTCATATTCCTCAATGTTTGTCTTTCCCGTGAACACTTTCCGCAAGTTCCGCGTCGAACTGTCGGAGGCGGTGAGTTTTTACGATGGCGTTGCCTTTCGCAATTCAAAACACAAAGACAGGAATGAATATTCTAAGTTTACCGAAAGCCATGGATAATGGCGAGCTTTTGGGCGAAGAAGAGCTTGCGGTTACGATTAATAAAGCAGTCATTGCACCATGGAACGCTGCGTTATCTAGACTCACTGGACAAACTGATTGCCTCGCTTTTCGCACTTTTATTGAAGCGCGGCGTAGTGGTAGAATTTTCCGAAAACCCTGCAAAGCTGTTGGGAGTGCCAAAAACGGTTGAATGGCAGCGAAGTAGCGGTAAGGGGCGGCATTCTCGCTGCTTAATTCCCTCGAGATCCAGGGAAAAGTAACCACACATCGTTTCATAGTGAGTCAGGTTTTCTGTTCAGACTGATTCTAGTTGTGCAACTTTACTGGTTCACCTTTTCTATTCATACTGGATACTACGAATAGGCCTCTGATTTAGTGAACATCATTAAGGACGCTTTCGTAGAGGCAGCTAATCATAAATTCTCATCTAAAGACTCTAAGCCTAGAGCTAGTTGTCGAGGGATGCGTCTTGATACACCTCGAGCATTCTTACATTCTAGGATTTGAGGGCAGACAGCATTCTTTGCATTTACCCAAGCAGAGCGCGACATAAACATCTTCCCTCCTGTTCAGTACCTGTTTGTGTGTAGTCGGCGAAATGTTTACCTACCCTAGGACAGCTGCGATTTTGCAGTCTCATGGCGCTCTTAAGAATGAACAGCCTAGAATACGATGGACTTGTTTACAACTTTGCTTACGTCGTTCACCGCTGACGCATGAAATGTCACCACTCCCGAACGCTAGTTAAACATTTGGCCGACTGTACATGGACATTGTCGTGGAAAAACATGTGCCTGACATGAAAGCACAACACTTCCGGCTGCTTCTAAAGCGTACGGCGAAGAGAACGGAGCTGCTATCCTACTTGTTTCAAAAATATCTCTATAAAAAATCTTCGCTTCGCGAAATTGGCGTCCTTTTCATTGGACTGGTGTATGAAAAAGGAGTAGCGTTGTCCTTTATAGCGGGTTCAGATAGAGTTTCGGTGGTCTTGCATTTCTGGAGAAAGCAACGTACCACCTGAAGACGTTACCGTGCCGCATTGCACACTTTGCGGAAGGAAATAGTCAATTACAGCGCTGCGTTGCCGGGCACATGCTCTAAGTTGGTTCAGGATTCTTTAGCGATGCGTCTACTCGAATCGCTCCAATTGTAGGCACAAGATTTCCGCCATTTGCGCGACCGGCCGGATGGCCCGCCGGGTGCAAGTTTTAACGATGCACTTTGGAACAGTCTGGAGCAGTCGATGAGAGATATCAAGGACTAATTGCCTCCCCGACTCTCCGGAAATTCAACGAAACGCAAGAAGCACACGCAATGAACGGCCGATTATTCAGACACTTAATAAAAGCTAGACTCGTACACGGATCGCTCGCAGCCTGCGGGAGTGGGTTAACGCTGCACAGGAAGGCATGCGTGTGCACGGCTGATGAAGTGGAGCTTTTCTCCATACCACCTGCAGATTATTCGGTAGAAGCGTCCAACGTTTGCGTTTTGAGGCAAAGCTTTCTACCTCTAACAGCAAACGGTACTTTAGTGGCGTGCGGCACAAGAAACTCCCAACGCGGCTGTTGAAAGAAGGGCGGTTTTCTCTCTCAGAGCACAGTGTCGATGGCGCGGCGAATGTACCCAGCGTTCCCCCGCGCTCACGTCGGCGAGCGCATCGCCACGACCCCGTTTTGTGGTCTGCTTTAGCCACGATTGTTTTCGGCGTGTTGAGGCGCACCTTGGCGTCCATTGCGCGCTTCCTCACACGGCTGGATTAAATTGTTTCACCGCACCTCCTGGTTAACCCGGACACGACGGAATCAAGCGGTCGTGAGGCCAAGATACGTTAGAGACTGGTGTACCTTTTGCGCATTGCTTGCCACGAATCGGACCCCGTTTTCTAAATTGGTGAATACCAATTGGGTTGTGTTTTAACAGATATTTCAAAAAGCGAAAGGAGCCCCTGGTTTAGATATATCGCGATTATAAGAATTCCCTCGGTTCTCTCGCAATTCTCAAACTGACTAAAGTAACTAGTTTCAATGGGTCTAAATGGGAATTACTAAGCTCACATGCCGAATTGTTTCTTTGTCCGCGCTTGTGTCCCGTGGTGATGTAGCCCCAATCCAGCCCATCGTGATGTCTAAGCTCTGCAGTCTCACACTTCGAATGACGCTCCTCGCAGTTTTCTTTCTTACGACGCACGTGCGGGCTACAGAGGCGGCGTCCGCCGCTCTAGCCCGGCCGTGGCCGGCGCTTCAGGGTTCGGGACGGCGCCCCTGCAAATTCTAGGCCGAATATCTGGTTTCAGTTTTTCTACAGCCACGTATGTGAATTCATGTGACGACTTCCTGGCAATTGTTGTGGGTGTCGGTTACAGCACTGCTTCCCAACCATCTTCTTAGCGTGGATTGAAGCCATTTTTGTTTTCCCGTGACCGCACCCACTTGAGGTGATATCTTGGAATTCAATATTGCCGCGCTTTGGACATAGTACCTCTATATGCGTCCAAGTTGTCTACACAAGCAGGTCAAGATTGGGCAAAATCACGAAACGGTATCCGCTCGCGCGGAAACGTCTAACAAGGTCATTCCAGTCGAAGCAGGCCACTTCAATGTTCTCCACCCTCCCGGTGTACCTGAGTCAGCATTGAATGAGCACATATAAAAAGTAGGAATATTGCAGTTACATTCACATGCTCACAAACGAAAAGAAAGTGGCGTGCAAATATTCCCTTTCAAGTTCAAGTATGCTTTTCTACCCGACGCAGCGGGATCCTCGGAGAGACAACACTTTCCTGCCGACTCTCCCAAAGAATTGAGGTGCAGCGAAGGGGCCAAGTTGTTTAAAATGTACGCGCCCCTCTTTACCGACATCGGAGTTGAAACGCGTTTTCCGGTAAACGCAGTAAATGTCACGCTTGTGTTTCGCCAAAGCAACGATCAATTCCGCATACTGAATGCAAGCTCTGCTTTTCTGCCGTGCACGCTCAAAATTGTGAAAGCTGCCCTGCACGTAAGAAGGTTAAAAGATATTCCCACGTTATCTGGTCGGTATTAAAATTCGTCTGCAAAAGACTCCCGCTTAATATATGCTAGACCGTAAAGAAGTGAAAATGTTAACCGGTTCGCCAGGCACCTCCTAGCAGTACCTTGATGGCCTTTTTCCGACTGCACTACCTTCCAAGCTCACCGTTGGTACGGTAACGGAAAGCAGCCATCGAAGCAATAATGAAGAAAACACATCCAAGTTCCATCCATTCTATGTAAAAAAATATCACCATCTTCCCGTAGGGGAACCCTGAGTAGTATGCGAAGCAGCCATGAGGTCGACCCAAGTTCCCATTAGTTTACAATTTAATCGCGCGGTAGCGAGAGGAGAGTCAGGGGAGCGAAGCGGAGTGGGCCCACGCATTATTTCTACCGCGCAGCAACAGTGGCGCCCACAGCGGAGTATGCAGCGGCTACGGTCGCTTCTCTAGCCCGAAGCTGCTTCGCGTTATCGCGCGCGGAGCCACAGTTGTTGCCTTTCGTTGCGCGATCCCGGAGAGGGGAGGAGCTTTGGAGAACAGAGGAGGAATGCCGGAGAGGAAAGGAGCGTAGGAGAGGAGAGGAGGAATGCCTCGCACACTACTCAGGATTCCCCTACGGGAAGATGACTACGGTGAATGAACGCGAAGCTCTCTCGTGATGGATTCTTTAGTTGGCCAATCTGTAGGGGCATCCTGGCACAATCATCATCAGCGATGCCTGGCCAGGCATGCGCAGTGAGCGTGTGCACGCCGCACAACGGGGCCCACACAACGTCGGAGGGAACAGGTTCGACCATAAGCTGCTTTGCATCTAAAAGAGCCATCATGAAGGTAAGCAGGCAGGAAATAACCGACACATTTTTTCCCCCGACAATGTTTGCGCAAAGTCCTAACTCACTTTTCTTCAGCGCTTGAAAAAAAGGACGTGGCCTCGCCACCAGCCGCGTACGAGAGAGACACATTTACGCTTCACTACGGCCTCACGGCAAAGCTGAACGATCAAACGCTGGCCCTAATTACGCAGGCCAATGTATGGCCTACGTTTCAGGTTGCCCGAAGCCCCAACAAAGCGATCTTCGTTCCTCTTTGTTCCGCGAGACCCCGAAGCCAACAAGGAAATACAGGTACAGTATGTCATCTAAACATGATGGAATTGGATTTCTATGCAGCCATCGCGCAACACCCCTGCACGCATGCCCTTTTACCCGGCGTGCTTGTGCGCGACAACAGTGCTCGGGAGAAAGCCGACCAGGGTGTGTACACCGCCCATAATCGTGCGACTTCGGTAATGAGATGACCACGACGTACATTGTCAACGCGGACCGATGGCGGATGGTCGGGCGCATTGGGTGTTGTTTGCTTCTCCCGAACACGGTATCACCGACTTTTAAAAAGCTAAGAAGTGGACCACTGCAAAAAGAGATGTACTAGTTTATCGAGGTAACAGAACATTTTTCTTCAATATGACCCGCCTGCAGCCCAACGATTCAAGAACCTGCAGAATGTAATGTCTTTACGTGGCGACTAGACTGTCCTTCGGACAACACCTGAGTGTTGTATTGGAAATGTGATGTAAATAAATTCCCGAGCTGGTGAAGAGGAAGTACTGTGTACGACGCTACATGTGTTGGTGTTCTCCCCGTAAAGTGAGAGAAGAGGTCTTGCTTTCGTAGGCAAGGAACCACAGAATGAACTTGCAAACGCACATGTTGTTGTCTTTTATTCCTCAGAGTATCCACAAATACCTCTGCAGCCTCCCAAATTTTTAATAATATAGTGGGAGCGACGACCGATTTGCATGTCAGCGCAAACAGGAGGCGATGGTCAGCGCCTTATCACGTTGTTCACCGGCACGGCGTTTCCTTGGGTGAAGTACACCCTTGCCACGGCGTCTGAATGGCTTTGTTCACAAGAAACCGTGGTTATTTGAATTGCATGCGCTTATCAAATGCGCGTTTTATTTTTCTTTCGGATCACTTGCCCCGCATAGCGTGAGGAATGTCACTGGAAACACGAATAAAAGTAGAACAGGACCGGGTTTTTGTCCGGAATGGCCTCAGCCCAAAGCACGATTTAATGCGAGAAATAACAAATGTGATAAAAATAAAACCTTGTGCCCCACTCTGCGTACCTTTGGCAGTAGCGAAACAACCTTTGAAGATACGAAACACATGCGGGGGGTGTGTTGCCTTGACGAGAACGGCGGAGCAGACGAATCTCCACACAGCAGATAGTTCTATGCGCGTGCCCGTACTCTTGCCTATTTCGCCGGTGAACTCCGTGATAAGGCACTGACATGCCGATTGGTCTCCGCTCCCGCTATATTAATAAAACTTTGGGAGGCTGTAGGTAGAACCACTATATGCAGTATTTCCAATTTATATAATACATACTTTTTGTGCAATATTTACATTTATTTACACTTTGTACATATATACATACATTTCAGCACGTCAGCAGGGAGGATTGCAACAAAGGGGAAACTTTTGGTGGCGTCAAGTGGGATGAATCTTTTATAGCAAAACTGGTTTAGGGCGATTTTGCCAGAAATTACGCAAATATTTTTTTCTTATGATACTGTTTTGGAGCACGCAATTAAGGCTGCTCCGCTGCAAGCAGTTGACGTACTTTTCGTCCGTTACTCTTCTTGTGGCGCCGCATTTTTCCGTGCCTTTGGTTCGATTATAGATTCCTTTAAATTGCAAAATTACGCTAAATATTTCACATGGGAAGCATCTGTTGCTCGATGGCATGTCTCGGGTCCGTGCCCCGTCCGCAGCGCCCCTGATTATGATTGTGGCAGGATGACCCTAGAGATTGGCGACCAAAGAATTTATCATGAGATAGCTTCGCCTTCAACCACCCTCGTCATATTCCCGTAGGGGAACCGGTGAAGAAGAAGAACGAGAAGAAGACAAAGCTGCGAAGAGGAGGGCGTGTACGTTGCTCTCAGCCGGTGCACCAACGTCAGCGACCTTTACCTCACTAACGTTGACGGAGACTACCAATTCAACCACAGAGACGACAACATCGACAAGAACATGATGGACGAGTTTCGGTGCCTTGAGAACCACCGCCTACTCACTGTAACACAACAGTACTTCCGTGCCTTTGCCAGCGGTGTGGACCCGGACACGGAATTCCCTCTGGCGCTCCTAAACACCAGATCACTAAAAAATAACGGCAACACAATGGAACCACACGGAACCCCCATGATGCTTCGCGTCCTCATCTGGGTTCCCCACCGGGAGATGGTGTAATGTTTTTTTGTTTCAGCGTTAAAACCCGAGAAGTGCATCGTTGGGAATTTAGTTTTTGAATGCTTCAAAGCGCATCTGATTGTGTGTCGAGAATAGCGGGGGGTCGCAGGGGTAGGAGGAGGTGTCCAGTTCCGAGGAAAGAGAGGCAAGCGTAGTTTCGATGTCGGGACCTTCGAGCTTTATGTACAGAAGGTCATTGTCGGGGAATACAACCGTTCATTCGGGCAGTGCGGGACGGACTAGATATAGACGTTGCTTAAAGTACAAAGAGGTAGGTGCAGATTGGCACAGTAAGCAATTGTCGTTGAGAATGCAGTACTGGATGACGCTGGGTTTCTGCAATTCCTTGCGGAAGTGCTCCTTTCTTGTGCAAAGGAGGAGCATGGTAAAACGCAGGCAGGTTTGCACACCTTACCCTTCACCGAGTTCATGAACAATTTTAAGAGATTTTTTTTTTTGGTGCGTCGGAGGTCTGCTGCGGAACGCTATGATTTTGCTCTATAGACCGTTCCATCGGGCGAGGAGGAAACATGCTTTCGCACTCAACGGTAGCGGCACGCGGGCCGCCTTTCCCCCTTTTTGGAGTGTGCGCCCAGATGACGGTGGGCCTGGCGCGGCTGCTCCTTTTTCCTTGTCTACACGTTGTAGGCATCGCGTGGGCGGGTTTACCACTAATTTACGAATTATTTTATAAAAATGTTGCTAAAACGAGCCAGACTAGTAGCTTGTCAGTTGTGCGCTTTGGAGCACACAAGAGTTTTGGCAATTTTGCTCTGCTGAGCTCTTTCTGTGCACCTAGCTGCTTTGGTGTAGTGCAGAAAATTTTTCCACCTTCTTTCAAAATAAATTGGGTCACTGAAACTTTCCTGTGACGCAGATAGTTACATCTCGACCGTTGCTGCGATCACATTGCGCCATACCCAGCTCCAAGTATTACGTAGGCAGTTCTTGGTGATTTTCACGGTGGCTACTACCTCTTTATGTTGTCCTTTTCCCCATCCAATCTAAGGGAAAGGGGGGCTACTGAAGGGGATTCTACCTCCCTTCTAATCCAGTCCCCGACGTGGACAAAGTAAAGTTGTTCACTCACTCACTCACCCACTCACTCCCTCCAGCCAAGAGTTTAGTCTATTCCCCACATGTGATGTCTCTTTGTCGGCAACCTCAAACTAAGCAACGCAGAAGCGATCGCTTGTCTGGTTGCCCAACGGCGGCCGCCTAATAAGTTCCTATATGACACTCTTCACGAGCTTTGTTGTTTATTTTATTTATGATGTACATTACTTGCACGGCTAAATTCTGGTGCGCAGCAGCTTGAAATTCTGTAGAGACGAAGCTTTCTATATTATTTGCGTCAGTGCTGGCTGAGGGTGAGGTGTTGATATATCGATGATTTATTAACAAGTATGTAATATGCCAAATACTTACTAAGTCCACTCAAAACTACCTATTTAACCCCGCAGGGATATGAAGCAAGAGGTAGTTGCTACATTGGCACGCGCTTCTGCTTGTTGCCCATGTGCGCCGAGCGTACCACGGTTAGGTCGTTTTAAAAAAACACCAGTTTTACAGTAAAGTAATCAAAATACCCGCAATACGCTATTCCGGACATGCACACGCAAACAAAAAAAAATTATGACGAAGTATTGCGAACATATGTTCGACTGGGCATCGTTTATCCACCGTGGACAACGCTACCTCGAGGCACATTGCAGCGACAGCGCGGCCCAAAAAGCAGCCAATTCAGGCCAGATCGCTTAAACGGGTCCTATGGAACAACTTTCTCTTTAAAGTATATGACTGAATAGAACATGCAACGCGCTACAACAAAAAATTCACCGAGCCGCCGCTGGCACCCATGCACCGCGGAGCAAACGCCCAAGCCAGCAAATTGGGTAGCTACTAGAGGGCGCTGCGGACGAAAGATGGCGGCGCCCTCGTTAGAACAGTGTATAGAAACCAGCAGGAAAAGCGTTTTGAAAATGCGACCATTCGCTGAATTTTCTTCCTCAGCATTCCGAGATCAAAGTACAACTTGAAATTTTGGTAGTAGCAAATGTACTTTTCCTTGCCGAGCAGAGTAAGCAACAGATTATTCTTGGAAGCGTCGCAGGGAAACTAAAAAAGCAACAATGGTTGTATCTGATTGGGCGACAACAGCTCTCTGGGGAAAAACGTTTTTCGGGAGCAAGAGGAGAGCTGGAATGACACGCATGCAGATATCGAGGGTATTGAAGGTTTACTTACAACACAACGCACTGCTGCGTGTCCTGCACTGCTCGCTCCAAATCAAAGCTCAACCAGAGTACTTCATTGCTGCTCTGATCTTGAAACTCCCGCCCAAGTTTCCTACGGGGAAAAAGGCTACCGTGAGTGGCGCCACCGCAGATCAGAGGGCATCGGGCGGCCGCCGCTGCTCGGTAGCCAGAGCGGCATGCAGGAACGCAGTAGCAGCATGCCCGTTCGCACAGAATTTGTTCGCCATTCACATAATGATAAGTACATTTGAGCGGCCCACGACATGTAAACCGCAAGCGCACTACTTATGAGGCGGCGAGCGTCTGTTTTATCTTACTCCGTTGTCCGTTCCCTGCGAAACGCGCTCTGACCACGCCCCCGGCTGCCCTCCGATCAACACCAGGGCCACGGCGCGGCAGCGTACGAAGCTCTCCTATAGCGTCATGGCGAAGTTTCATAACCAGAAGTTCATTTAAGAACTCTAGCTCAACACTGCCTCATCTGAAATAAAGCGGAATTCGGCAAAGGGGAAGTGTTTCTGCATGCAGAATGGGCAGACACCAAGGTTTCCGTCTGGCAGAGGAAATGGTAATTTTCTTTTAAACTCGACTATCTGGTGGTCGGCGTCTTCGTCTTTCTTCATCAAAATACATCCCGAGCAGATGGGCTTCCGTCACGTCCTTGACTTCAAACACCATTTGCTTCAAAACAGAGAATACACGAGATTTCTTGCTGGGGATTGAAGTTGTCGCTTTCGGGATTGTTGGCGAGAACATGGTGAGCTTGCGCCTGGAATACGCCGCCGCAGGGTCGTTTCTCAACAAACAAAAATTTGTTTTGGTCGGATGCAAGCTCCAAGTTAATTCGAGGCATTTTTTTTCTCAAGTCAAGCCCAGTGATTGTAACTAACACGATTTTTAAACATCATTCACATCATTAACGAACATCATTCGCATTAATGAATATCATTCACAGCCTCTTCTTGTCTCATCCCATGTACCTCAAGAAAGTGTCGTGGGACCACTGCTTTTCCTCTTTTACGTAAGTGGTATTGCGAATGTCATCACTTCTACTGTAAATATAAGCTGTTTGCAGATTATTCAGTATTGTTTCATCACAGTGAATATTTCCTTGATCAAGTTTTCTTTCGCCACCAGGTCGCCGAGTAGTATTGACGTGCAGTGCATGAACTCCCGTTTTGCACTCGCCAATGTTCGGTCAAATCCGCCATCCGGTGGATTACTTGGCACCGCACGATTCCTCTCTACAAGCGGCATCTAATCAGCCTACACTCAAGTGGGTGAGTGGACCACAAAGAATTTTACGGCGACTTGAAATTCTGAAGCGAGGCCTGTCATGAAAGTATAGAACTCACGAGCGAGCATAGCAGCCACTTGCGCGTGTACCGGAGCCCGCCGTGGCCGAACGCCACGTGCACGTGCTCGCTCCGCAGCCACCCACCGCCACAGAGAAACGCTTCCGAACTCCCGGCTCGCCGGCGACGGCCGCTCGGCCGCCCTCTGAAAGGATGGCTGCCTCTGTGAATCCAGCGAACATGGACATCAGAACTATCCCTACCAGCATCGAGGGGTCCCAAGATCATTATCACCAAATCGATCAAAGCACAGGCCGCACCATCATCTCCGTTCCGGGAGCCGAGCCCCCGCCGACTGACGCACACGATGGCTGGCAAGTCGCCGGTAAACGACCCCGGCAAAGAAATACCACCGCACCCAACGGTAAGCCAACAACCACCCTCAGAGCGCCCACTACACATCGCGCGACATATGCGAAAAAAGTTACGGCCCGAATCACCAAAGCAGCTCGCATGCCTCACGTGCTTCCGAAAGGAGGCTGCAGAATCGTTATGCGTCCACGAGGGGGCCTCAACATTGCCCGCACCGAGGCATCAACTATCATGTCGGCCGTTTTTTCGGCGGCAACAATATCACCATTGGAGTCAAAAGAGGACACGCTTTGCACCAACGTGGGCCATTAGCACCCTCAATGAAGCAAGGGCCGAACAATACGTCGGAACACGTTGCCACTGCATCGGGGGCGGGAGCACGAAGTCAGCGCGTACCATTCAGCCCCGAACGGAACAACCAAGGGGATTATTAGAGGTATTGCTTTTACGGACTCTCACGAAGAACTACAAGGAAACATCATCAATGAAGCCAACCCACTGGCATTGGAAGCGACCCCATCGGAAAGTCGAGCACTATCATAGTAGTATTTGAAGGAACCAAAGCAAAGTTCCAAACTACATCAAATACGGCTCTATTCTAGTCAAATGCAGTCTGTACCGCCAACATTATGAAGAGTGCCGGCAGTGCGGCAAACTTGGTCACCGTACAGATGTGTGCCCTTTCCCGGACGTCAAAGTATGCTACGCATGCAATGCACCGAACCCTGACCCAGACAATAAAAAAGAATGTTCACCACGATGTAAACTGTTCAACGTCCCACACGCGGGATAGCGGGATGCAAGAACCGCTACAAGATTCCATACATTGTAACGCGTGGCCGCTGCGAACGAAAGCGCGTGGAACAGCAGCAGCCGCCATTAGGCCTTGCGGATTTCCCGCAGCTGCAGCCACAAGAGCAGGCGCGGGGGCAGGTGCAAGCGCCAGCTGTGGGCCGACGGAGCCACTCACGTCATCGCAGCACCAGTCGCCGCCGCTCGGCCAGCCGCCGCCGCAGCGCCAGTCGCAGCGCTAGTCGGAAAGGTCAAGCGGCGCGCTCAAAAGAGCGAGTGGCGTGGGCCGACGTAGTCAAGCCGCCAGCTCCCAAACCGCAAGCACCCAAGCCAACACCTTCACCGGCGAAACCCTCACCGAATCCAGAAATGATCGCCCTTAGAGCAGAGAATGACCGACTAAAACGCCGCGGCAAGACGCCCGCATCACTCTTAATCCTTAATCTGGTTCCATATAAGTTCCAGTTAGAAAGGACGATGCACATATTTTATGTGGATCCGAATGAAAAAATAACTGGAACTAGGCATATAGCCGGATCTTATCTGGAACCATCAACTTGTTTTCTTTATGTTTGTGGTTTTTATCTGGAACCGAAAAAAATTCCCCCGCTTTCCCGAGGGGAGAATGTGAAAGTGCGAATGCACGGTTGTCGGCCCGCTTGCGGCGCTTGCGCTCGGCCCCCGCAGCCCACCGCCTCGCCGCCTTCTCTTCCATCTCTTCCATCGGGTTTGTAGTATCACGTGTACACCACGCAGTTTTCAAGCCGCTATAACGCCGCTGAGTCGCCAACGCACGCCGCTGACGACGTAGTTTGAATGCGTTAAAGATATAAGGCGCGTTACTAACACTGATATCAGCGTCGCGTCCGTGGCTTAGTCGGTAGAGCGTCGCGCTGCGGCCGCAAAGTCCTCGGATCGAAACCTGCGCCGGATGCTGTTTTTTTTTATATATAGAGAGGAGGACTGCGGACGCCGCCGCCGCCGACGCCGCCGCCGCCGCCGCCGCGGTGGATGGTTTGGGGTCGCTTATAAAGTGCATTCGCACTTAAAAATGGGGTCATGCGGTGTCGGCGGTTCCGGTTACTGTTCCACTGATGTTCCAGTAAACGGTTGTGGAGAGTGCATTTGTATATTTTTGCTCGTGTCTTGTTCCACATAACTCGCGCACTGCTGTGAAATATGCACTCTTTCATGCATCAACTGGAACAATGAACTACATATATATTTGGTCCTTCTTGACCGAAGATGCATTTGCGCGTTTAATATGCACGAGCACCGCATATAAAATTTAATGAACTTACCCGACATCTATGAAACTGTCTTGCAGCAGTTAACTTTCATAATACAGCTAAGGTGTAGTTTTAGTGATGTCTTTTGACAGAAAACAAAATCCCACTTCTTTGCCAATGCCGTACAAAGCACTGAAAATGTCGAGAGAAAGATATCTTATATAAAAAAAGAAATTGCGGGAACCCATTTTCAGGTGTTCTGCGGCACTCAAACCGCTTTCGTGAACGTCGTATTTTTTTTAATTTGAGGCGTCAAGTACAAAATCACCAGTGACTTGAATTTGAGAAGGACTAAACGTCTTCCCTTTACCCATCTGCCATTCGGGTGAAGCCATAACTGCTATAGTGCTGAAGAATTCGTGAGCACCTTCATAACGACATACTTGTTGAGGCTATTACATGTTATGCATTTGGTTTACAAAGCTTCGAAGAAATGGCAGTTTTTGTTCAGCGCTCAGTCACCATGTCGCTGTGATGTACTAGGCGCACAATTTTAACTGCTTCTTAGGAATGCATAAATGGCTACATCCTGCGGTGGAATAGGTACTTAGTCCACGTTACTTGTGCTGTGATGGGGTACATACATAATGTTAAACGACTGTGCCACACATTTTACATCGCACACATCCTGCTATGCATGCAGTTATATGCTTAGAAGTTCGTTTGTGTATTTCTTCTCGTCCCGGCTATTAATTTCCACAAGCAAACACGAAAGCCTGGAAAATGAAAACTTGGAGAAATACCGGCTAAATCTAAATCTACCACGATGCATTTGCCTTACATTCTATATATTAATACTGAAATAGTATTATTTTTTTAAATTATGCAATGCAGTATCAGGAAAATCCGCATTGTTACCTAATATTGTACTTGTCATAGTAATTCAAGTTCACCGAATTAAATGCCTTCTCCTGCTGGTCTCCCCGTTGCTGTTTTCCTGCACTATTGGTGTTCAGGAAGAAAAACTGCTGGAAAACGGGCAGATGTATTATTACTCGGTAATTAGCAATGTCGGACTGGATTCACTATACGGAAGTAGTTTTCTATAACGTCGGTATCAAACAGCGTCGCTGTATATTTTATTGGTATTGGAGATGCTTGTTAAGAGAACGCAGTCAATAAAGCAGCGTCATTTTGTTTTCACTGCAAACAGCGAAGTAAAGCTGTCATGAAGTTTATGCACACATATCGCACGCGCCTACAGCCTGCGGCGAGAAGCAACTCTAGCCCAACTGTGTTAAATTGGCTAATATCTGAGCTCTTTGTTCCAGCCTCAGAGCCGCGTAGACGTCCGCTTAGAGTCCTATTCCCATTTTCCGAAGCAAATAAAAGCGATCAAGGGTGCCGAGTTCGTGATCTCTTTCGCGGACTGGTCACTGGCCACGGCGTGCATCGCCCAACCCACGGATGAGGAAAAAATTCACCCCACCTCCCCGAAGGGAATCGTGAGGAAATGCGAATGCATTTGTTTTGCACGGGAGTGCGCGGAATTTATAATTAATGAGGACACGGTGATTTGTAGCGTAACCATTTATTTAACATCTGTTTGTGTTGTCGTTGTACTTGACGGCCACGATCACTGCATTGTGGTCGGTAAAGTTCACAGTCAAAGGGTCTTTGAGAAGCATGCGGGCGTGGGAGAGTGGGGCGAGCGTCGAGAGGAGAAGCACCGAAGCCCCGCGCCTACCCTCGCCTACACTCTCCCACACACGCCAGAGCTCCGGCGAGCTCCCGCGATGCGAGCGCCCTCAAAACGCCCGAGGGCGCTTCTCCTCTCCACTCACTCGCCGCTGATCCGCCCGCACCACCTGCTCCGGTTGCTAGGGGAGAGGAGGAGCGCGCGCGCTGGCAGCTGTTGCTATGGGAGAGGGGGTGAGAGCGGAGAGATAACACCTGCGGGCGCGTGAACGCCGCACGGCGCCTGACATGGCTCGACTAAGAAATGCATTCGCATTTAAAAGTTGGCCGAAACCATTACGAAACGACCGCCACTTTAGCGCGGCATGCCGTACGCATGCGGTGGCAGCCGCAAGGCCGCGCCGTTTGCGTTAATGCATGGTATAGTGGGACGGCAATGGGTACAACGACGATGAGTGAAAAACAGGACTGCGTCGACCATTTAAACGACAGCATCGCCCCTATCTCTTGGCGTTTACTGCGCTAGTTTTACGTTCTTCTGCATGCAGTGCCACAAGTGGCATTCTACAGCGGTTTTCTCGATTGCTCACGTTATGCGCCTGATGTACTAGAGGCTTTGTCAGTCAGAGTGGCGGGAACCATTAGAAGTTTGATGATGATGATGATGGTTGGTTTTTTTATGGCGCAAGACGACTAAGGGCAAAGAGCGCCAGAGAAAAGGTTATTTAATGAAGTGAAGTGGTTAACACAAAAAGGTAGGGAAAAAAACGTGTCAACCGAACATAGTAAAATCAGTTAAAGATAATAGTGATGGCTGGTGTATAGGGCCAGATTTGATTATGCGTGATAGGAAATGAGGTTTAAAAAATTAACATCTGACAAATACTCAAACACACGTTTCACAGAAACACCGGCATCGTCCCCTAGAAACAGCGATGGATGTAGTGGGATTTGTTGTCTGTAGAGTTCTCTTAAGTGTTTGTGTCGTGTTGTGTGAAGTGCCTTGCATGTGATTAGTATGTGCACTACGGATAGGGCCTCTCCGCACCTGCTGCACAGAGGTCTTGGAGATGCAGTGAGAAGGTGCGAGTGCGTTGCACGTGTGTGCCCTATCCGTAATCTGGCCAAGGCGACTTCCAATTATCTATTGCGTGTGTCGGTGGTGTATGGTCCCAAGTGAGGTTTTATTACGTGTAACTTGTTGTCTGTTTGTTCACTCCAGTGTGTTTGCCATGTTTTGCGAAGTTGTTGTATGATGTGTGGTTTCACGTCGGTGTAGGGTAATGTGGGTTTTGTCTACTGTATTCAAGAGTGTAGCAGCTGCAGCCATTCGGTCCGCTGCTTCGTTCCCGGCTATACCACAGTGGCCAGGGACCCAGCAAAGAACCAGTTCAAATTTGCGTACATACACAGAAATAATACCCTTGACAATCAGATTGAGAACGTGGTTTTTCGAAGGCATTCTTGACGACAGTGCCCGCACAACACTGAGGGCATCTGTATAGAGAATGGATTGTGGGATGTGGCTTTGAAGTATATGATTGACAACAAGAAGTACACCGTAAGCCTCTGCCGTAAAGATGCTAGTATGACTATTCAGAGTTCTAGTGACACAAAGGCCCGGGGCCCCTGCGCCGCGCAGGACACAGAGGTGGCAGTTCTAGAAGCGTCCGTATAAAATTCAGAACACTCATACTTCTGCTGCAAATAAAAGAAATGCTGCAGAATTGCACATGTGGGAGCTCGGTTTTTATCTACATGTGTGAAAGATGTGTCGCATGATACAGGGCGGAGATGCCATGGTGCTATAAAATCCGTTAGAAAAGTTTGGATTGTATCTAAAAAGGATACAGCAAGCTCTGACGCTTCTTATCTAACTCTGTAAGAGAAGGGCGCAGAGAACGATGGTCGATTTAAAAGGAGTTCAGTCATGTACGTATCATGAAAAACTGATTTAAAAGGATGGTGAGGCATGGATGAAATTTTAAAAGCATAAAAGAGATCTGTGTATGCTCGCTGACGTTGTAGGTTTCATTTGTAGCACTCTACATAGAGGCTTTCGACCGGGATAGTGCGGAAGGCGCCACGCGCCAGGCGGAGCCCGAGATGGAGCACTGGGTCCAGCATTTTGAGGGATTTTTTAATTGCTCACCCATAAACAACGCTACCATAGTCCAATCGTGAACCTATCAAGCAGGTAAAAACACGTAAAAGAAGTTGTTTGTCATCACCAAAAGAGATGTGCGACAGAACCTTCAGGATATTCATTTGTCTTTAGGCATTTATGTTTTAGTTATTTTATGTGTGGGATGAATGTGAGCTTCTCGTCAAAGATAATACCTAAGAACTTGTGTTCCTTTTTTACAGGAATAGAGACACCGTGGAGTTGAATGTCTGGATCCGGCCGAACGCCACGCCTCTTGGAAAACAAAACACAAGTGCACTTTCCTGGATTAAATTTAAAACCGTTGCTATCTGCCCAGCCGGCAAGCTTGTTCACACCAAGCTGGACTTGCCGCTCGCAGTTAGACAAGTTACAAGACTTAAAAGAAAATTGTACGTCATCTACATAAATTTAACATGAAATCTACGTCGGTAGCGCCTTCCGAAGAGAATTCATTTTCACAATAAAAAGGGTGCAACTTAAAACTCCACCTTGCGGCACGCCGTTTTCCTGCATATAACTCGCACACGAAAGGTTCTTTGAGACAAGTAGCTGGCAAGTGTGTTCATTATGTTACCTATTATGCCGAAGGACTTGAGGTCACTTAGGATGCCATACCGCCACGCGGTATCGTACGCTTTTTCCAGATCAAAGAATACCGTCATACAATATTGTTTGTGGAGGAAAGCATCCCTTATATAGGACTCGAGCGCGACGAGTTGGTCGTTGGTGGACCGCCCCGCCCTGAAGCCTGCCTGGCAGCTCTTGAGAAGACCAGTGTACTCAATAAAGTACACGAGTCTCCTGTTTATCATCTTCTCGAGGGGCTTGCAGAGGCAGCTTGTGAGGGCGATGGGCCGATAGCTAGCGGGAGAGGAAGGGTCCTTTCCTTCCTTCAGGAAAGCCCCCACTATGGCCTCCCTCCAAGAGCGAGGAATGTGCCCCTAAAGCCATATGTTGTTGTATAGATGTAGGAGTGTTTTAAGAGTGTCTGGGTGTAGGTGTTGTATCATGGTGTATGGGATTTTGTCTGCACCTGGAGCTGAAGGCTTACATGTGCTCAGCGCAACCTTCAGCTCATAAATTGAAAAAGGAAAATTGTAAGTGCGCGACTTGTTGTTATCACGCAGGGACTTCTTTTCTACAGATGTCTTGTGTTTCATGAAGTTTTTGTGTAGTGTGCTGAACTGGACACGTGCTCAAAGTGTTGCGCAAGTGTGTTAGCCTGGTCTTCCAGTGTGTCCCCTGTTGTACTAACCAGGGGCAGGCCCATGTGTCTGTTGTCCTTTTAGTTTTCGTATTCGCGTCCAGACTTTGTGTGTGTCAGTGTGTGAGTTGATGGAAGTTAGGAAGGTGCGCCAAATCTCCATTTTCGCCTCACGACGCACTCGCTTCCCAAAAGCATTTCCCCGTTTAAAAGAAATGAGGTTATCTGACGTGGGGTACCGGCGAAGGACACCCACGCCTTGTTCTGGGCCTCTCGCGCCCGCCTGCAGTCCTCGTTCCACCAGGGCCTTCTTGGTGTGCGGGACCCACTGGAGGCCTGGGGATTGGACTTTTCGGCGGCGTCGAGGATGTGCGCCGTTACGAGTTGGGCGGCTTCCTCCACGTGTAGGTGTTTTATGGATGTGTGGTGTAGTTGAGATGTTTGTGTGAATGTGCTCCAGTTTGCTTTTGATTGATTAAACTTTTTATTGGAAGATGGACTGCTCGGGCCTGTACCTATATACATTAATGAAGTGGGGAAATGGTCACTATTATATGGGTCTGTGCCCACACCCTACTCAAGACATGGAAAGAGAACTGCGGAACCAATCGGCAAGTCAAGATGCGAGTATGTATTGTGTCCTAAGTTTTGGTATGTAGCCTGTTTTTTGTTGAAAAGGCATGCTGCGGAGGATGTAAGAAACTTCCCTATCTGGCGATCTCGGGCATCCGTTCTGGAGGAGCCCCAAAGAGTGTTGTGTGCATTAAGGTCGCCTGTTAGTATGTATGGTTCGGGCAGCTGGTCAACAAGTGCCTCGAAATCAGAGCTCAGAAGTGCAAAATCAGGAGAGATGTAAATTTAGCATACCGTTATCAACCTATTAAATATTATTGTACGGATCGCTACAGCCTCGAAGACAGTGTTTAAAGAGAGAGGGTGGCATGCTAATGATTTCCGGGCGACAATGGCCACACCTCCTGAAGAGTGGGTGCAGCCAACCCTGTCCTTTCTGAATACCATGTACCTATTTAGGAAATTTGTATGTTTAGAATTGAGGTGGGTTTCCTGCAGACACATGATACTTGGCTGACTGGCATGCAGAATCTCATACACATCGTCAAGATTTTTAAGGAGGCCTCTGCAGTTCCATTGGATGATGTTTTCTGTTCCCATTATTTAAATTTGAGAATGACTGGAGTGTGTGTGTTCTTGTGTTCATGTGTCGTCTTTCGGGGCTGTTACTCTTGGATTAGGCTTGTTAGGCCTTTCTAGTGGCTTGGCCGTCGGAGGCCGCTCCTTGCGGTGCGTTGCAGGCAGGAATGGCGCGACGTCCATTTCGTCATCAGATGTCCTGGGGGTGCCCGGCCGACGGGGCCCCCCGGACTTGGCCCCCCCTCGGGAGCCCTTCGTTTGAACCGCAACCACCAAAGGCGTCCGGGCCACCAGAGGTGGCACGGGTGGTGCGGTGAAGGTGGGAGCCGATGCGGGGTCCCCGATGTCCATCCCCTCGACACCCTCCAACGCACTGGAGGACGGCGAGGCAGTGGCGGGAGCGGCACCGGTCTTAACGGAAGAGGTTAGCACCACAACCGCTGCTGCCTCAGCAAGCGGCGTGGTGGCGGGTTGGGCTGCCTGAGGCAACCCAGGTGGGGCAGGGGGAGGGACCAGGTCAGGCTCGCTGAACTGGGTCCCTGTAGAAACCAGACGCCGCTCCGCCCCCCTGCGAGCTGCGTCGGCGTACCTCCCCAGGGGGAAAGAGGCGAACCTCTTCCGCCCCTCTGGGAATGTGATGTTCTCAGTTACCTTGATGTTGATTATTTTTTTTCAATTTGAAATTTTTCGCACTTGCGGGAGTAGGCTGCATGCGGCCCCCCGCCGTTCACACAAGAGAGGGTGTCGGATGGACAGTTGTCGTTTGGGTGGTCATGCGACGTGCATTTTGCACACGTCCTTCGGCCCCGGCAAGAGTTTGTACCGCGCCCGAACCGTTGGCACTTAAAACAGCGCCGCGGGTTTGGGATGTACGGACGGATGGTGCAGCGGATAAAACCTGCATTTATGTGTTGTTGAAGAACTGCGCGGTCAAAAGTCAAGATAATATGCTTGGTGGGAATCTCCTTGTCGTCTCTGCGGATAGTGATGCGTCTCACGGCAGTGACGCCCTGATCCTTCAAGCCGGCAAGGAGATCCGCATCCGTTTCGTTCAGGAGATCCGTCTCGGATATCACGCCCTGCGAGCTGTTGAGGCTGGGATGGGGTGTGACCCTGATGTCTAGATCAGCCAGTCTAGTCTGAGCTAGAAGCTTCGTGGACTGCTGCTTGTCATTTATTTCGATGAGGAGTTCACCAGACCTTTGTTTTTTGCACTTATATGATTTTCCTATTGTGGCTTCAAGATATTTTGCAATCAAGAAGACTGACTGAGATGCAAGAGGGTGGGTTGGATTGAGGGATTCCATGACCAGAAATCGAGAAAAAGTATCCGGTTCAGGAAATCTCAAAGATGGCAATGAAGGAAAAGATACTTCGATGCGGCCCCTTTTCAGGGACCGATCACGTTTGGGGGGGGGGGGGCGTGGTTAGAGAATGTCATATATCATAGTCTAGAAGCAGGGGACGGGGGTACTTTCTTCTTTGAATTTACCCTGATGGTCAAAGAGGACCCGGAGCTCCCTGCCTGGTGAACAGACAGGGAGCCCATCCGCCGGAGCTTGACCTGGGCTCCGACGGCCACCGTTCGTGGTTTCTAACCCTCCACCTATAAACACATCGCCACGGTTGGATGCAGCTTATATTTGGGGGCTCGGGGTCCGCGGTATCGCCAGTACCGTCACCAAGATTGCTCAAGGTGCCCCGTGCGGGGCCGTTAGCAGTTTGGCTGCGGCGTGAAATTGCGGATTTCTTCATATCCTCGGGCTGTATTTACGGTTCGACAAAACGTCGTTTTGCCAGGAGGCTCAAAAAAGGTAAGTGCTGCTTATTTATGTTCTTGTAACGGTTGTTGTGCATTGACTTGTTCATCACTGCGTCCGATAAACATGGCGCTCCGCTGCCTGTTGTTCGTGTTTGAAGAAACGTTTGCTGCCGTTATTCACTTAAGCTTGCGTGTTTATGGGACGGAGTCGGCTTGACATTTTTGACTGACTAGGTTGGCTAGTGCTATTTAGAAAGTTGCTGCTGCGCGCATTTCTCGAGTATGCATGTCCCATTACGGTGTGGTGTTGCTTAGTTGTATATTGACGGTTGCTGTACCTGTCAGCGTACTGAATCTTCTCGGGTTAGTCGCTCGCTATAGTGTCGCGCGCACGCACTGAACAACTTGTTTGTCAGAGCGTCTGTATTTAGACGGATTATATTCTAACTTTCGTGTTAATTGCGTTGTGTTTCGGTTGGCTGAGAACCATAAATTTACTGTGCGATCACGCTATTCCGCCTAATGTTGATGTGCGTGTCCAAAGCGTTAGCGGCAGCACTGCTTACCTTTATCTGTGGTGTGTGTGTTGTTCCATGTTTCTTCCAATGCCTTCGATGAATTGAAATGTTTTGTTTACACTAGTCAACTTTAGTTGGCTCCGTAACGTGTAGTGAAATGCACGGGAAAGTAGTTGTCTTAGCAGTAGAAAACGTTCCTTTTGTGGAGGGGAAGGCACGTGGAAACACGCAGAAAGTATGGTGCCGCTTCTATGCTGTCAATGTCAGTGGCAACCTGAGACCTAAGGCTCACGTGTTGACTATTAGAAGTTTTAACATCACAAAGTAAGTGTAACAATAATTCATTCCTGCAATTTTATTCTATCAATGTCAGTGGCAGCTTGTTCGAGAGTTCAAAACGCTTAGGTGCAAAGTTGTTGTATCATGATGTGCACCAAACATTAATCCATTTCTGTTCTTCCTTGAAAGCAGCTTGCTACATTCTGTATTCATATTCTTTGACCTGTTCAGAAACAGTGTATGGCTGAATGTTTTTGTTCATTTGCAAAATAGAAATGAAAACAATTTTTTTTCCTTTCCATACATGAACCTGCGAAGTCATGGATGTGGCATTCACTATGGCTGAAGACATCTTCGTCATGCTGAAAGGTCGTCGGGGAGAGTGTGGCGGATTATGAATGCCCTGTGGAGCTCATGAGCTCCAAAAGATTACCTTTTGAGTCGTCGAAATTGTGCAGATATTCACCAGTTTGCATAGACCAAGGACAGGTGAGCTTAAAGTATGTTAAAATATTTATATATCTCAAGTTTTTTAGCAAGAAAAAATTACCAGGTCTTGCGGTGTAAAAAAACATTCAAGTTTCGCGGAACGAATCAGACATTGTTCAATATTTTGTCGTGCTCTCTGGGTAAAGCAAGGCATAAATTTGTTCTCTAATATTAGATGCAGAGCATCTGATTCCCTCGCCTTGTCCCTCCTGCGTCGTCGTCGTTGTCGTCGTCGTCGTCGTCGTCGTCGTCGTCGTCGTCCTCGGCTTTTTTCACCCCTCCCCCATTCTCCTCGTCCCGCCAGCTGCGCTCTACACCGCTCACCCCCTCTTCTCTCCGATAGCGAACACTCTCTCGCGAGGGGCAGTGGATTGGATTCGATTGGATTGGATTGGATTTGGATTGGAATGGATTAAAATGGATTGTGTTGGATTGTGTTGCGTCATAGCCGCGGCAGACGCGCTGGGGCCGGCGCATGTGCAGTACTCTCTCTTCCAGGGTTTCCTCTCCTTCGGGCGCGCTGCGCATATAACCGGTGTGCCGTTCTCCGGCGAAGCAACATCCACGCTTGGCTCAAACACCTAGAGTCCACGCCGCTTTACAAGTACGCAACGTCGTCATGGACTGGGACCGGCTTACGCAGTCCCCTCAACGTTATGCGCGCTATAAAACGCGGTCCCTTCACCGCTCCGCCTATGCGTCGCATCTACACAGAGGTTCCCGGGAGGGGAGTTGCGAGTTTTTTTGGTACTGTTTATTTTCTAGGCAATAGGGTGAACATAGACTTAATACAACGGAACAAGGAATGCATATGGCCATTTTAATTGTATTTGGACCCCTTCTTGGAAGTGTATGATCACAAGGCAGCACATTTAGGCTCTTGCACAGGATGAAATCATTGCATTCTACAAGTAAGTACACACTGCCATTTTTGGGTCTTTCATGGTGCGTTTTTAGGTAGTTGCTTTATAAGTAATGGTTTGAAACTTCCTTTCAGTGACAACTTGGCCTGTGGTTCAAGGTGACAGTACGAGCTTTTCGGTACACGTTGGCAAAACGTTCCTGGAAGTGCACTTTGGGATGGGCCTGGCAGAAACACCCAGATCTTAATTTTGGTTGGGTATGCTGGCATTTTGTTTTTGCGGGACTCAATGTTGGGAGTGTTCATTCTAATAAAATCTCACTGTTTAGAAGTTATCGTGAACAGCAATATTGGCCATTGCGTTCACATTCCGCCTACTACGGATGCTCGAACAGTGGTAAAAGAGACCTCTATTTTGTATTTAGGTTTTGTTAATGTTTAGCTTTTACACCTTGAGAGTTGGTGCTGTGATATGGCAGCACCGCGGACATGCCAAACGTGGTTGCTGCTGCAACAATACTGTGGCAACTGAAGATTTAAAGTTCCCGCTGTTAATACTCCCGTAGTACCAATAATACTCCCAAATTCAGGTGTAGCATGATGAATGCTTGCATTGAATTTTGATAGGTGGCTAAATAAGGGGTAATTGTTTTTGAAAGGAATTGTTTAGAACACAGAAAGTTACATCTGCAATAAAATGTGCTACAGTTGGGATTTATAAAAAAATTGTGCAACAGCCTAGTTCAGCATTACTCAGCTCAACTTCTGGCTCATACCACTATGCCACACTGGAGGTAATACGTATCGAGAGGGAAACATTTTAGGTGGAAATAACTCCATAAACAATTTCTGGCACAGTGCGACATTTATGATTTCTTATGACTGACCATTTATTTCTTTGTGATATAAACATCGTTTAGCTGTAAGTTATATTAGGACAGCCTCACTACAGCATTCTAGGGAGCAGATTATACAGTACGGAGAACATTTTTGCTGTGAGAAGGTGTGTAAAATATAATGCAGAAGGATTATTATACTAATAATATAATAACATTTGAAATAATATTATTATTTCATTAATAAACTAAACCTCTCAAGGATAAAAACGTTATATTCAGGATACCCAGGCAGCAAAGTGGGATACTTTCCAGAATCAGAGAAATTTCATTGATTATTCTGGTATTGTTTAGCGCACTTTCACCTTTAGCAGCCCTCCCAGAAAAAATCCAAGAAATCACTGATTTTAAATCAATTGCTGTGTTCACCTGCCATGAAGCCGTCTCAGCTTTTATTCAGCGGCAAAATATGCTGTAATTTCTGAGACCTTAGCAATTGAAAAACGCATTTCTACCCTCGCGCCATTTCCTGACGTTTCCTGTGACGTCCACGGTCGCGGGAAGCGTCAGTTGAAGGCACGGCTGACGATCGTGTCTGTCGAGCATGCTACCACCGAAAGCCGTTGAAGAAACTTCCATGCACAGGCGTGGCACCCAATGAAAATGCATGTTTCTTTCGTCTCTGCCGGATATTCATTGTTCTCCTTTCCCGACATCAATTGCCACTGCTCCTTGTTCTATTTGATTCCAGAGATACGCGAGGGGCAGCTCTCAGATTTCGCTTTCTCAGTCGTAAGTTTCGGCTGCCGGCGATGACGTATTTTTGAAGACGCTTGAAGAGCACGCCTGATAGCCGATGGCTAGCGGCCACGTGTTAATCGAGAAATTATGGTAATAACGCTATAGCGTTAAATCATTTTAATGTTTGCGGCTGACGCTAGAAGCTTGACAGTTGCAACAACTGTGGGTGACGTCAGATCTAGATTTAGCTATTCGGCACCCATTTATAGCGGTGCGCTTCTTAAGGGACTTCGTTTAACTTATGCCCGGCCGTACCTTGGTGGGAAATGTCGGAAATACCAGCTCTACATAGGTTTTAATAGTGTTGGATATACAATATGCAGTGTAAGTCTCGTCAGAGCAATTTGCGTTCAACAGCGGTATGTTTTGTGAAAGAATCAATGAAGCTGCTGAAACTACAACATATCTGAGTAAAGCAGCAGTATCCAGACTGTTTCACCAGCTCCGATACTCGCAATGGGTCAGCCGTATGTCGACGACCTGCATACGGTTGCCGAGAGAAGATCCGTGACTGTCCTCGGAAATGCGAGGCGGCTATTATCGCTTGCCTGGTATCAACACCATACAGCCTCGTAGATGAAAGTCATGACAGCACCGCCAGGCTTCGGATTTGGGAATATATATTGGTGTATATTGGAGATTCTTCGTGCTCCATTGGCGGGACAGATTTATTTCAGTGCAGTCATGGTGCTCTGTGACATGCGAAACATATAGTGACTGCATGCTCTGTGACATGCGAAACATATAGTAAGTGGCACCAATATAATGGTGGCCCTGATCGACCTTGTAAAACGTTGTGTGAATACTCGAGGCCGTTTATTGAGTATGCGACACAGAGTCTAGCCGCTGGCTGCGGCTAAAACATGGCGTCGGAACAAGCAGCCCGGTGTCCCGCCAGCAACGTGAGGCCATGAACTGAGGGCTACAGGAGCGCTTAAAGAAAAACGAGCGCTACAAACAAGAACAGAAAATGCGAAGAACGACAAGACAGATGCGCATCTGTGCCGTCGTTCTTCGCTTTTTCTGTCCTCGTTTGTAGCGCTCGTTTTCATTAAGCAATGAACCAACTAGCCCAACAGCATATTTTACTGAAGTATCTACATGAGCGCGTGAACGCCGAGCATGGATGTGGTGAGGTAGAGGACAGAGGGCGTGCGTGCATCGGAGGAAAAAGCGTCGACGATGACGAAGTTAATTTAGACGATGAGATGGCAGACCGTGGGTAATCACCCTGTGTGGGTATATTCCTGCTAGGTGTCGCCTGAAGGGAACCGGCAAAATAGCCGAGGAATAATGTGACGTCGGGGGAGAAGAGAAAGATGGGATCGTGGCGGGGGACGAAGCAGGGGTGGATTCGGAGGACTCATGATTCGGACGGCTAGCCGCAAGATGCGGTAGCCGTTGTCTTCCGAGGCCGTCGTCGAGGACGCCCGGAGACGCAGCCAGTTAGGCTGCAGTGCCAGCCGTGCCCGCAAGCTGGCCGTCGACCGCGCATTATATCGCCGGCTTCGACTGTGTGACATGCTCCACCTGCCAACTACTAAGAGGTCGCCGGCTGTAGTGACAGCCCTTCTACGATCAACCCGTCTACC
The DNA here is from genome assembly GCA_013339765.2 of Haemaphysalis longicornis. Classification (NCBI taxonomy): domain Eukaryota; kingdom Metazoa; phylum Arthropoda; class Arachnida; order Ixodida; family Ixodidae; genus Haemaphysalis; species Haemaphysalis longicornis. Next base: position 176,165,445 of record CM023453.1, read on the forward strand.
GCGCATTATATCGCCGGCTTCGACTGTGTGACATTGTGTTCCACCTGCCAAATAACAAGAGGTCACCGACAACAGGGAATGGACCAGCAAATACTTCATCGACTACGCCACACCACGTGAGGTTTTTTTCTATCACGGCTCTGTCTTCCAATGAAACTCACAACCTCTATTATTTTTTTTACGCCCTTATAGGGTTTTGGATCTTCAAAATAGACGGTAATAACGCGTTCTGCTTGTAACTACAACGTCCTCTCATTACCTCGTCCAGTCTCAGTAAATATCCGTCTTCGTCTTATACACCGGTCTCAAGGGCCTGTCTTGTTTCGGCGACGTTATTCCGAACCCTAGGCACCAATACCATCACAATGGCACATAGCGGTAGGTAGCACTCCTCCTCTCTGCTACTTCGAGAACCTACATCTTTCTGGACGCCGTTGATTCTTCGGTGGATTTGTGTGCCGTTGCAATGCTAGCTGAGGACATCTTGCTGCGTCTTTTTTCGCGTTGACAACAGTAGTGGGCGGCGCTAGCTTTTCTCCGAAGGGCTCCCAGCAGGTGGGCTGTCCTCATCGTCACGTCTCTGGTTCCAGGTTCCTTCTTCCGCGTCGACAACCGCATTGGGCGCTAGCTTTTCTCCACAGCGAGTTATCTCCGGACCCGATGTGTACAGGGCTAACGGCATTGGTAAAGACGACGGCTAATTTAGGTACTCGGTTCGCATTAGGAGTAAATGGTTCAGATGTCTGCGAACATGTCCAGCAGGCGTCTCGACTAGCTACGAGCGAGTCCTTTCCTCTCAAGTAGCACACCAGGAATCTATCGAGGCCCATTTCCGAAGTTTATTATGAAAACGTGCTGTTATGGCTGCCATTGTTTTTCTAACTGTCGGACTGTTCTGCATGACGATTTCGCTTAGTAGGCACTAGCAACTGTAGATTTGTCCGGAATTCCTGACCAAACATTAGTTGTGCTTCGCTTTTCCCTGTTGAGGAGCTAACAGTGTAGTGCTGTTTTAAAAAGAATCTTTTTATGCGCAGGTTGATGTCCGCACCTTTCTCTCTCGCCAGAGCCAGCTTAAGTTCATATAGCATGCGTTCCGGTTGGCCGTTAGGTGACGGTTGACGTGGAGCACTGGCAATGTTCTCAATTCCGTTTGTCTGACAAAAGGTTGTCATTTAGACTGCAACGAACGCACTGCCGTTGTCGTTGGCGAGCTTCTACGGAATTCCAAAAGTCGCAAACAGTTGACGCAGCTACGGAATGACCATTGCCGAAGTAGCGTTTGGGGCGCAGAGCACTTCTAACCCTTTGCCGTATGTGGCGACGATAAACAAGAACATTCGCCATTCGAGCAGCCCAGCAAAGTCCAAACGTACCGTATGCCGACGGTGCAATGCGTGTTCCCACGTAGGCAAAGGAACTTTGACTTCGTCCCTCCGGGTCTGTTGACACTGAACCCATTCAGTTGCCGTTCGCTTGCTTTATCGCTCTATAGCGGGCCACCAAACGTAACGGCGTGCGACCGCCTTCATCGTGATTACTCCTCTGTGACCAGCATAGATAGGTTTCAAAACTTCAGGTCGAACCACCATTGGTATCACAACCCATGACCCCCAAAGCAGGCAACCACACAATATCGACAGCTCGGTGTCCTTTTTAAGAAAAGCTTGGAAGGTGTCCGCAGTTAGGTAACGAATCCTACCCTTTGGGACCGCATTGTAGACTTGATAAATCGTCGGGTCTTCCTGCGTCAGTGAGGCTATCTATTGAGCAGATATTGGGTGATTGGGAAGTGCTTCTGTCATGAGGACGTCAACGGGAGGCCGTGGTTCATCATCCGTGGATGATAGCGGAAGCCGAGTAAGGACATGATTATTTTGATGCGACTTGCTGGGTCGGAACGCCAATTCATAGTCATACGCAGATCGCTTGGCACACTAGCGCTAGATGCGCGGAGAAACAACCGCCTGCACCGGTTTCCCGAGGATCAGAGGCCCAAGCAGAGGCTAGTGGTCCGTGTAAATGATCACGTGACGGCCTGCGAGGTACTGATGAAAGTGAATGGCGCCAAAAACCACAGCAAGGCCTCTCTGTCAAGTTGCGAATAGTTTCTCTCAGCTGGATCTGCAGTTCTAAAAGCAAAAGCAATGGGGGCGGCTTTCAGGCCTTGACTGTCTTTCTGGGCATGGACCGTGCCCATACCATACGGCGAGGCGTCGCATTGGATTATCAACGGTTTCGATCGGTCGTAATGATCCAGCACGGTTTTCTGCAGCATAAGCTTTTTCAGCCGTTTGAAAGCTGCGGCCTGCTTGGCTTCCCATCTCCAAGGAAGTGCTCGCCGAGCAACTGATAGAGATCGTTGGCATTGGTTGCGCGATGCTCCAGGAACCGGTAGTAAAGAAAAATCATTCCAAGAAACGACTGCAGTGTAGCCATTGACGTAAGTTCCAGCAACTCCTTAATCGCCCTACTCTTCTCCTCAGACGCTGAAATCCCGTTTGCTTCAATCCTGTGTCTGAGGTAAACAGCCTCCGGAGACCGAAACGGCACTTAGACATTTTGGCTCGTAGTCCCTGAGCCTGTCACCTTGAAAGGACTAAACCCAACGCTCATTTTCTCCTCTTGCGTGGAGCTGAAAATATGATGGCATTCACGTATGCACAAACGCCTTGAATTCCAGCCAGGGTAGTGTCTATACATCGCTGGAAAATGGCAGCAGCAGCCGAGATGCCAAACAGCAACCTCTTGACATAGTAGAGGCCCTTGGGTGTGTTAATCGTCTAGATGACGGCTGTTTCATTCGTGACCTTGAGCTGCTTGTAGGCTTGGGACAGGTCCAATGTCGAGAAAAACTTCCCGCCATCGAGCTTTGTCAGCACCACACTTACGGTGAGTAGTGGATACGAAGCTTCCACCGACGCCCCGTTGGCATTTTCTTTCTTTCTTTATTTATTGGTACCCTCTGGGTAATTCATTACAGTGGGGAGAAAGTTTAACGGGGAAAAGCATGGAAACAGGCAGGTATTAAAAAAATTACCAAGCTGGCTCGAGCAATGTAGAAGAAAATACTTAACACATTTCCACAGACATACAAATTTGAACACGTACATACATTTCGGGAGTAATACAGTAATTTCAATACCTTTCACGCGTAAGAAATTGCGTGTGCACAAAACAAGACCCATTCAATAACACTACACAATACAGAGCGAAACAAATTGGCATCGTTGATTTCTACAATGTCTCGTCGAAGGTTGTTCCAGTCATTAGACGTACGTGGGATGAATTAAAGAAAAAAAGCCTTAGTAATACAACTGATAACGCCGACTTTGCGCGTGTGATCCAGACACGATGATACATATGATGGCGAAGTGAATAAACAATCTCGCAAAGTGCTGTGGAAAAAAACTTCATGAAAGAGGTAGAGACGTCCGATTTTGCGACGTGAACTTAGCAGTGGAAGGCCCAAATTGTTTTTCATTGTGGTTACGCTGGTTGTTCGGTAATAGTTTGAGTTAAAACAACGTCCCGAGTATTCAGAACCATTTCAAGCAAATGACTAAGAGTTTCCGTGGAAGGATCCGATATGAATGATGCGTATTCAAGTTTGTAAAAACGAAGTTTTACGGACGACGGGGCGAAATGAAAGTTGCGTTTTAATAGCCAAGCATGCGGTTGGCTTTGTTGACGATAAATTCGAGGTGAAATTTTCATAATAGTACGGATGTTACATGAAGGCCTAAATATTTGTAAGATGAAACGGATTTCCGAGGGGTGCCGATTAGGTTAGTAGCGGCACGACAGATTCGCATTGATTTGCACTTTTCAACGTTTAAGGTCATCTGGCACTTACCACACCAGGAGGAGATAACAATAATGTCATCCTGTAGCGCATGCGCATCATTATTTGTGGTTATTTCATGAAAAAGGACGCAGCCGTCAGCGAATAAATGGACTGGGGAAGAAATTCAGTTTGGCAAATCATTATTATGCATGAGAAAAGGTAGTGGCCCTAATACTGTGCCCTGGGGGACACCCGACAGCACAGGCTCAAATGAAGAGCTTGTCTCGTTAGCCACTAGAAATTATCGGTGGTTAGTGAGAAAATTTTCAATTCATTTTAGTGTATTAGTATCAAGACCCTAATTTCTTAAGTTTAGTAGGAGTAATCAGTGCGAAAATTTATCGAACGCTTTCGCAAAACCTAAAAAGATGTTATCAGCGAAACAACTACGGTCAAGAATACTATGCAGTTTGTGAGTGAACAGCAGTAGTTCCGTCTCGCATGAAAAAGTCTTACAAAAACCATGTTGTGCTGGATGAAAAAATGAATTAGATTCCAAAAAACTTGCTACGTTAGAAAAAAAGTATGTGTTCAAGGATCATGCACGGAACGCTGGTGACTGATATGGGTCTATAGTTGAAAGGTGAATGTCTGTGCCCTGATTTAAATGCTGCATTCACCTTCCCTATTTTCCAGTCCGATGGCAGTTAACCGACGTCTAATGATTGCTGAAAAAATTTAGATAACAGAATAGAACAACACTGTTTAGTACTTTTAAGGAACTTTGGATTAATACAGTCAATACAAAAAGCGGATGATGTTTTGATACTGTCAATGATTTCACAAATTTCATTGGTATCTATGAGCACAGGGTACATCCGAATATAATCATAAGAGTGAAATTCTCGTGTATCACATGTTAATGTCATGAAAAACAACTGGAGAATGCATTGTTTAGTATACTAGCACGCTAACATTCCGGTATCGGTTGACTGTTTGAATCAGTAAGGGCTATTGTTTTTCTCTCGTGTGGGTTTATTACACTCGAAAATTTTCTGGGGTTATTACGCAGCATGTCCGGTAAAGTGTTAGTAAGGAAGTTCGTTTTTCGTTTTCGCGTTTTTAATTGCGAACATGTCTTCTTCAGCCGCTGCATGGTACTGTGACCAACTGCATTCGTTGTTAGTCTTCTTCACTAAGCGATAAAAGCATTTTTTTTTCTGTTCGCTAAACGCCTTATATTGCGGTTATACCAAGGGGCTTTAGGGTTATAAGAAATTTTCCGAACGGGTATGAAGTGGTTGCTGAGGGGTGCTACTTGATTTTTGAAAAAGGGTCCAATTAGACTCAACGGTACGTTCATGAAAGCCGTTTAAAAATTTACTTAAAATGCGTCTTGTTCCTGGTCTATTCTCGTGAAATCGGCGTTGCTGTAATTGCTTATTATTTTGGTTCGCCTTGTCACATTGGTTCGATAGTCACCACAAAGACGAATGGTCCCGTCCTTCTTCCGAATAATGGCAACGCGAGTGGCCCATTCGGAATTGTATATGGGTTCGATGATACCTTACCTGCTTAGCCTATAAATTTCTTCCTAGACACGCTCTTTAAGTGCAAACGGCACAGGACGAGCACGGAAGACCTTCGGTGATTCCGAGTCCTTCAGATTCAGCTTAACCAAAGGCTTTTTGTATTCGTTCAAGTTGTGATCGAAAACAGAACAAAATCTTTCCAGAATGGCTTTGATGCTGATGTCATAGGCTAAAAGGGTAATGCCATGCATGCTGGGGCCTAGTGGCTCAAATCAGTTGCAGCCTAGCAGGTTGCATCCAGATGTCTTCATAATCACCAATGGTAATCTCTGAGTCGTACCCTTGTGCTGCACCTCGACGATGGCAGTTCCCAGTGCTTGGAGACCTTCCCCCGATTGCATGCGCAGAGCCACAGGCGTGTCCAGAAGGGAGGTTGGCATCTTCGGCCAAGCATGGCGGAATGCATCATCGCTGATGATGAAGTGCGATGCACCAGAATCCACTTGGAAAACGAGGTTCAACCGGGTGCTTTGGTGTCAAAGGCGCAGCCAAGACATGATTGAGGTCGTAGCATTGATCTTGGTGACATGGCTCGATATTGATCACAATGGGTGGAAGGACGGCATGTAGCTCAACACTGTGAGGTCTAGCCCTGTGGTCTCTTGCCTTTTTTCTTCATGCATGCGTTCTCAGTATAAACCACCCTCCTGCCAAACGGCAACGTGATGGTCGGTGTGCGCATGAATCTGGGCTGTGCTGCTTGTCACAGCGGAAGCAGATCTTGCCGATGTCATGTTCTCTCAAGTCTTCCTAGGCAACTTCGCAGCGGCTTTGTTCACCTTAGCGACGCTGCCGTTGATGCTTTGCAGATGCACCTTGGCCCTTTCGGAGCGTGGAGTCATGTCCAACCCCTTTTGGAACGACCAATCTTTCTCGGCGAAGAGACGTTGTTGCAATAGGCATCTTGCAAACCGCAAACGAATCTGTCACGCAACATGACATCGCGGAGAAACATTGTGGCCTGCGGTCCCGATGCGTCTTGTTTGGATGCGGCCGCCAACAACGGTGTTCAGAAGTTGCAATGCGCCGCTAAAGTCTTAAGGGTGGTGACGTAAGCCGTGAGCGACTCGCCTGGTACCTGGTCGCGTTGTTGGAAACGACAGCGACTGTAGAATTCAGAAGGCCTGGGGTCGAAGTGGTATCGCAGGCGAGAGGCGATGTCTCCAAAAAGAACTTCACTCGGTCTTTGGGGTGCCAGAAATGCTTTTACCGTCTTGTACGTAGTAGGTCCGCAAAGCGTCTGCAAAACAGCACGTTTCCGAGTGTCCCCCGAGATGCTGTAGGCTTCGAAGCAGAACTGAAGCCGCTCCAACCAAGATGCCAAGCCCGTACCTGAAAACTCTTTGATAGAGCTGTGCATCATCAGGCTGCTGTAAGTCAATGCATCAGTAATTAAAACTGGTCATCATCGTCGCCAGTGTCATGCCGCGATGCCGTTTACTAAAGAAGCGAGTCAGAGTTCAGCGGCTGCGTGCGGCTAAAACATGGTGTCGGAACAAGCAGCCCACTTTCGCGCCAGGGACGTGAGTGCTTGAACCCCGCGCTACATGAGCGCGTGAACCCCTAGCCCGGCACATAGCGATACGTAGCACATGAAAATGCTAATTCAATTAGCCTAGCTCACTTTAGCTGACCAAATGCAGGTCTATTAGGCAATTTAGCGCAGCCCACTCATTGCCGAACACAATACGACAATGATTACTAACGGTAGCTTCGTACAGTACTGTTAATATACAGTACGACACTATTATTAGTTGTCTCCTGTTTTAGCAGCCGTGAACACTACTTACTGCTCCACTGCACGTCGGTGTTCCAGAGCCCCCAGAAGGTATAAGCCTGCAAATGCGAGTATTCTATCACGTATGTTACAGCACAAGTTAACAATGACCACATGGATAATCGTTCAGGCACGCCTTACGTTTCACATACCAGATTGAAAAATATTTGACTCTTATCGCATCGCTGAAGTGAACGACTCGTTAACTGGGTCACAAACAGCGCAGGAACGAGACTGAACTGAAGTTTATTATCGCGTACAGGCAATAAATAGGAGAATACAGAAAACACGTCATATACAAATCTAGTAATGACAAATACAAAAACAAAAAAAACAAAAGATACAAAAATATACAAATAATATACAAAGACTACAGTATCTGCTATGGTGCAGTGATCTGTACTACTGCTATACTTGCAGCAGCCAGCTAAATTTATATCGCAGCTTCCACACAATCTCTCCTAGCTACCAAGAAATTCGATTTCTTTCCCAGTAAGGGCGACGGTGGGTGTGCTGATGTATTTTTTGTATCTCTTTTTGTATCATTTTTTGTATCATTTTTGTATCTTTTGTTTTTTTTTTGTTTTTGTATTTGTCATTCCTACATTTGTATATCACGTGTTTTCTGTCTTTTCCTATTTATTGCCTGTACGCGACAATCAACTTCAGTTGTTAGTCAGCGCCGTGTTTGTGTGATCTTCCTATCGTCTCGTTCCTGCGCTGTTTGTGACTCAGTTATGTACCAACTGGCCCGCCTACAATCTGTGTTGTCGTTAACTGGACAGTTTGGGTGAGTTGGTACTGAATTGAAATATTGCTAACAGCACGAAAAATTACACGAAGGAAGAAACAGAGTGGCCACGCGGACAAGCACTGTTTTTAGAGTAGATTAACGTATTGTTATACAAAAAAGGTCCAAAGTATTGCAGCCACAAATAATTGACGTGAGAGCTTCAGCGAACTGGTACTGATTTGAATTATTGCTTACAGCGCGAACAATTAGATGATAGATGAAAGAGAGTGGCTACAGAGACAAGCACTCAGCCTCACCTCAGATTCACCTAGCAAAGAAGTTGAAAGAATAATTCTAAAATATGCAGAAAAACAAGGCCGCAAGTAGCATCCTCCTTCCGCTCACATTTCAGGAGTCACTTGATACGGGCTCTGCTCCAGACGCCTGGGGTATCACGACGATCACTTCACTTTTTATGAAAGGATACTGGTCTGCACTTGACCACTATCGCCTCATTTTATTACAGTGCATGTTTTAAAATACGGAACGCATATTCTACTCCCATAAAGATTCGCTTCCATCCCCTCAGATCTACTGCCATTCCCGTCAAAATGGGTTTTGTAGAAAGTTTCCTTGTCGTGGCCAACTTGAGATTTTTCTTCACTATTCGCGTACTTTTTGAGACACAATATATCCTGCTGGATGCCCTCTTCTTCGACTTCCAAAACACGTTCAACAAGCCATCTCACTCTCGGCGTTTAGTGACACTTTCACGTGGAAACTTGCATCCTCAATTCGTAATTGCATACAAACCATTTTCTTTTTTATTTATTTATTTATTCAAAGTACCCCTTAAGGCCCTCACGCAGGAGGGTATTACATAGGTGGTAGTCAATGCAGCAGAAACAAACATACGAACAAAAATATATACACTGGGAAAAATAGAACATAAAATAGACAACGCATGCGCGAACACAAATATGATAAATGTAATGTTAGCTCAAACTAACGCGCAAAAAATAAACTCAGTAGATGCAGCAACAAACAAAACTTTTTAGAAAACGAAAAATCTGTCAGAAGCTATAGAATAAAAAATCGATAGTTTTGTTCAATTGACAACTTCCGTGAGTATAAGTTGACTAAATTTAGCAGCATCAATGACGGTGGGTATGTGTGATGGCAATGCGTTCCAGCCAATGATTGTACGCGGAACAAATGACCGAGAATAGTGCAACGTATGACATGGTACACACTTCAACTTGAAAGGATGGTTGTGTCTGGTAAGAATGGAAGCTGGTGAAAAAAATCGTCGTGAAGCACAGGGTGGTGATAAAGTTTGTGAAAAAGTGAGGACCTTGCAGCTGAGCGTCATTGCGACAAGTCTAGTAGTTCTTCACGAATTTTATTTATTTATTTATTTATTTCTTCAAGTTACCCCTCAGGCTCTCTAGAAGAGGGTATTACATAGGGGGGCGGGGCAATACATGGTGTGTAAACTACAACACCAAAAAAAAGAATAAAACAAGATACAGTGCAACGCAACAACTGCAACAGAACGCAAACCACAAATAGGGGCAGCAATTGAATGGTGTTATACAATAGGTAAAAAAAGAGAAACAAAAACAGAACAACAAAAGCAAAAAAATAATTAGTTGGTCAGCGTAGCGCGCATGAGCTCTAAAAACTTAGCCGAGTCTTTCTCGGTGGCAATGTGTGCGGGTAAACTGCTCCACTCAATAATAGTGCGCGGGATGAATGACTGAGCGAAACGAACTGTGCGAGATAGCGGGCGCTTAACTTTGTTAGGATGATCACGGCCTGAAAAGATGGAACATGGGGGTTCAAAGAAACTGTCATGTAATGACGGGTGATTGTAAAGTTTGTGGAAAAGTGATAAGCGCGCATATTTCTGAGGAAGGGCCAAATCCTCTGGGTAAGCACGGTTTTTTAAGTTAGTGACGCTGGAATAAGAAGAATAATCTGAGTAAATGAAACGAGAAGCACGGTTTTGCAAGGACTTAATATTTGATACGATGTAAGCTTGATGAGGATCCCAAATGGCACTGGCGTATTCTATTTTAGGGCGAATTAAAGTGGTAAAAGCAACCTTTTTTATGTGGGATGGAGCCTGTTTAAGATTTCGCGTCAATAACCCCAGAGACCGGTTAGCAGCTGCAAGAGTGAGTTCTATATGATGGTGCCATGATAGAGCCGATTGAAAGTGGAGGCCGAGGTACTTGTAAGTGATTTTAACTCAAGTGACATATTATTCAACGAGTATTGACTAGGAAAACGGGTAGCAGCGTTAGTAAAGGACATACATTTTGTTTTAGAAACATTTAACGACATAAGCCAAGTTGAACACCAATGATTAATTTTGTTAAGGTCAGATTGCAAAGCTAAGCGGTCCGAATCAGAAGAAATGTTGCGGTATATTACGCAGTCGTCCGCAAAAATTCGAACGTGTGAAGAGAAAGAATTCGGTAGGTCATTAATATAAACGAAGAATAGTAGAGGAACAGGAACACTTCCTTGGGATACACCAGATGTTACCGGTAAAGAGGAAGAATAAATATTCATAGGAAAGGGGAATTGAGACCAGGAGGAAAGAAAAGCTTCTATCCATGCAAGAACGTTAGGATGAATATTAGGTTGATCTAGCTTTAGTAGTAATCTGTGGTGAGAAACGCGGTCAAAAGCTTTAGCGAAATCTAAAAAAATTGCGTCGACCTGGCAAGCAGCATCCATAGATTTATGAAGGTCGTGAACAAAACCGGCAAGTTGGGTGTCGCAAGAAAATCCCTTGTGAAAACCGTGCTGAAAATTGAAGATGATATTGTGACGTTCCAGATAGGTTATGACTTGAGTGTGTATGATATGCTCCACGAGTTTGCAAATGGTACTAGTTAAGGAAATGGGCCTGTAATTTAGCGGTGAGGAACCGTCACCCGATTTTAAGAGGGGGACGACTTTAGCTGTTAGCCAGTCTTGAGGTAGAGTTTCGGTAGACAAAGACTGTGAAAAGAGAGCTTATAAGAAGGGGGTGATGGTGAATGATATATATTTGAGGATTTTATTATTCAAGCCTATATTATCCAAGGTGGAAGAAATTTGCAGTTTCTGTAAAAGGGACAGAATTCTGTAAAAGGGACAGAGTGGGCACGGCGAAAGCGCTGGGCACAGGTCACTCATCATGCGTTTTGTTGTCGCCTTACAGGCCGTACTGCTGTTTGCGTCCGCATCGCCGATACCCGTGAAGCGCAGCTAAAACCTTCGACGGGCTGCGCAGTGGAAATCAAGCATCAAGTTACCGCCAAATCATCGAGGATGTGCCGCCCCTAACGTCAGTACGCTGCTCTGTGACGTCATCAGCAAGCTCCCCTATAAAGACTGCACCACTCCGTTTGAACTTCAGTGGGCACGGTGAAAGCGCTGGGCGCAGGTCACTCATCATGTGTTTTGTTGTCCCCTTACAGGTCAGTTACAGTTCCTTGCGAAGTGATTATAGATTTCTTGTTGTCGTACCGTGCCCACACACGTGCGTCCGTATTGCGTATGACTGTTTTTGTGTTTGCAAATTGTTGGTTTGTGGTGATTTCGAGGAAAATCCTGGACCCACGGTAGAGGAGATGTTACAACAGCTGTTGGAAGGCCAGCAGTCAACTAAAACTGACATTTCTTACTTAAAAATACGCCTGGAGACTACGGTAAAATTGATGTATGGTGTTGGTGCTCGAGTGACAAAACTTGAAGAGGAGGTAAAGGAATTAAAAGACAAGGCGACCCTGAACGAAAGTCGTGGGTTAACAGAATTTAAAAGGCACTTCACTTGCAGCAGGGAAGACTGGTAGATTTAGAGGACCAAAGCCGTCCGTCAGATTTGATTGTATTCGGTGTTCCTGACATAGCTGAAGAATCGGAAGAAGCACTGCGAACCACAGTTATTAAAGAGCTGTTTCAGGATAAACTGGGAGTCACTTGCTTATCGGTCGCTGGAATTCACAGGTTTGGTAGGCCGAAGCAAAATCGCCCAGTTATTCTTTATTTTCAAGATTACAGGGAAAGCAAGCTATCTGGAGCAACATTAAAAAGCTAAAAGGAACACCAATATCTATTCAAAATGACTACTGCGCAGACACTCTCAGAAAGCGCCAACTACTCTGGGACAGCGCGAAGTCCGATGAGGACGCTGGAAGGAAAGTGTCATTGGTAAACAATAGGCTCTGGATTGGTGACACTGCTTACACGTGGGACGATGTATCGCACACACGCAAGGCAGAGCCAACATCAACACGTGTAAGCCACAAGGTCCCAACGGCTGTTCCTAGCTAGCGACTACAGCCTTGCCAGCTTCGCTTGCTTTCTTTCAATTCTCGCATTATTGTAAATAAGTTAGGAAGATTTGTAGCTGCTATAGGACCCGCATGTTTGCGTCATCACAGAAACTTGGCTAAACGTGTTTATTCGGGATGATGAAGTTGTGTCGCCGGAATATCAGTTGCACAGACGAGACTGAGGCTCCTGTGGCGGTGGCGTAGCTGTAGTGGCACGAAAAGGTGTTGACGTACATGTTCTTGACCAAATTGATAACCATGAAAGCTTGTTCTTGAGAGTTACGCTTTTTGGTATTACGTTCGTTCTAGGGGCTGTTTATCGCCCTCCGGAGTCCGATTCCACGTACCTAGCTTCCTCGTACCTACCTCGTACCCGATTAGTACGATCACGCACTAAAATTTCAAGAAAAAAATGTAATAATAACCGGCGATTTTAATTTGCCTTTTATTGATTGGCAGAGGCTTAGCTATGGCTGTTCCACCCACGGAGACACTATATTGGACATTATGCTTTTGCTGAACCTAGAACAAGTAGTGACAGCAAACACGAGAGAAAAATCGGTTCTAGATCTTTTGTTTCTCTGTGAATGTTTTGGGAGTGGAACTCTGTCAGTCGAAAATGGTATTTCAGATCACAAGTTAATTTTTTACTCATGAAACAACAGTACTGTTGAAAGAAAAAATACTTCTGTAATGAAAATTATCAAGGACTTTGTCCGAGCGGATGATGTTGCAAAAATAGACTACCTGGATGCTAACCTTTTCGGGCCTATCAGTAATGTTGCGACAGGATGGCAGCTTTTTTTTAATGTTGTTCCGTATTGCATCGAAAACTTTGTGCCAACAAAAACGTTCCGCCAGTGTCATCAAAGCCCGTGGATTACCAGAGAAATAATCCACACTAAACGCAAAATCAAGCGGCTGAGGAAAAAACGTAACACAGAAGCGGAACAGTTTAAAATCCGTAAGGGCGCTTTGCTAAAGAAGGTTAGAGAAGCAAGAAATACATTTTTCAAGAACACTCTAGCAGAGTTTATAAAAAACCATCCATCGAATTTCTGGCGCTACTTAGGCAACAGCAAAACTGAAGTGTCCAAATTGAATGTTGAGGGAGTTGCTTCGACTGATTCTTATAGCATACCGGAAAGCTTACTTCGTTACTTTCACAGTGTTTTTTCGGAACGTGAAGAATATGAGCCTCGAACCAGCGCATCGGACATCCCACAGGTCAGTACGGTAACGCGAGAAGGTGTTTTGGCTATGATTTTAAGCATTGATATACGGAAAACCGCGGGGCCGGACGGCCTCCCAAACCAGTTTTTGAGGAGATAGGCTGAACAACTGTCTTGGTTTTAAAGAAATTATTTAATTTGGGCACTGGCAACGGGTGAGATTCCCGATGACTGGCGTAACGCACGTGTAGTTCCTATACATAAGAAGGGCAGCCGGCTTCTGCCTGATAACTGCCGCCCGGTTTCCATGACCAGCCAATGCTGCAAAATATTAGAGCATGCGATTGCTAAATACATACGACAATTTCTTGTTGAACATAAGGTGTTGTCAGTTTACCAACAAGGGTTTAGACAAGGTATGTCCACTATTACCCAGCCAATATCAACGTTACATGACTTGTTCAGTGTTCTTGACAAGGCTGGCCAAGTTGATGTTTTGTTTATGGATTTTTGCAAGGCCTTCGACAAGGTACCACATGGCAAATTGTTATACAAGTTGGAGAGCAATGGTCTTCCTCCCTGTATTATTAGGTGGATTTCCGCGTACCTTAAAAACAGAAAACAATTCGTACAAGTGCAAAATGTTTCTCCTAGTATGCTTCCTGTCACCTCCGGGGTCCCGCAGGGCAGTGTATTAGGACATTTATTGTTTTTAATTTATATAAATGATTTAGCAGAAGTGATTCCACATGACGTTTCTATAAGATTATTTGCCGATGACTGTGTTGTTTTTAAAACAATCGAGACCGAAAGCGACCATCCTTCTGTACAGGCAACTGTTGTGGCAATTCATGACTGGTGTGTGAGGTGGGGCATGGCCTTGAATGGTGAAAAAACTGTCCTTCTGCGTGAAACAAAAAAAAATCCCGAGTGTTTGCAGTTACCAGCTATAGCAGCACTATTAAAGAGGTTTATAAATCTAATTACCTAGGGGTAACACTAACAGTAATCTATCGGGGGGGGGGGTGCACATTTCTGAAATCTCTATGTCAGCTTTTCAAAAATTATGTTTTCTTGAGAGGAAACTTAAAAATGCCACTTCAAGTGTTTGGCTTTTTGCGTACAATGCCTGTGTGATGTCCAAGTTATAATGCGCGTCGGCACTATGGAACCCACATGTTAAGAAGGATCTATTAAAACTTGAACGCGTACAGAAAAAGGCCGTAAGATTTATTTTTTGGCAAACACAAAAGGACAGATTCGCCGTCATCGATTATGAAAGATAATAACATTGCTACTTTGGGAAACACGCAGGAAAATAAGCCGGCTGCTTTTACTTCATAAGTTTCTTTCAGGAAAAAAATTGCTCTAAATAGACGAATCTTATCCAACCTGCTCTGACACGAAAAAAAAGGCACACTGCTAAACATGCCCTAACCCCTATTTTTGCGAAGTATAATTCAAATAAGTATAGTTTCCTTCCCAGAACGGTGGGTGCATGGAATAACTTGCCAGAAAATGTTGTCAATTCGAAAAATTTTTTACAAGAGTTGGAACGCTTCTTTAGTGATCTGTAGAAACCGCAGTTTTGGCGGTGCATGCTATTTTGGGGTTTATTAGGTGCTATTACATTTTATGCTGTTTTTTTTTTTTTCCATCTTTTCTGTTGATTTATTAGGTTAGGGTTTTGGCGTTTGTGTTCTGCATTTATTAAGTTTACGCTCTTATGCTCTCAGTGTTGACGATGGTTCTCTTACCTGTTTTTGTTTTGGCATTATGTCTGCCCATTGTACTAGCGTAGTCCACTGTGGTATTTTTTGAATTAATACTGTTTATCATTGTTTATGTAATGCCCCTCCTGCCAGGGCCAATGAATTGGCCTGCAGTATTCCTAAATAAATAAATAATAAATAAATACCCGCCTCACTGATAACAATCTTCGGCATGACTGTGCTGTTGATACTATACAATATGGGAGCGGATGAAACGTCTTCTCTGGTAAAAACTGAGGAAAACGCCTGGTTCAAGACCTCTGCGCATTGCGATGTGGGAACTGAAACGCCATCGTTATTGCTTAGGACTATATCAGGATAACATTTCAGGTTAACAACGCACCAGAATCTGCGTGAATTATTTGCAAGTATACATGA
This sequence comes from Haemaphysalis longicornis, assembly GCA_013339765.2. Taxonomy (NCBI): domain Eukaryota; kingdom Metazoa; phylum Arthropoda; class Arachnida; order Ixodida; family Ixodidae; genus Haemaphysalis; species Haemaphysalis longicornis. Next base: position 176,180,990 of record CM023453.1, read on the forward strand.
TAAATTATGGTTAAAGAAAGGACGGCGGGTAGATTTTAAAAGCGACTGATATTCTTTATCGCATTTTTGTATTTCGCCAAAAGTTAGAGGTATCCGTTCGGACAGCCGGTTTATATAAACGTTTTTTTGTTGCTCAACCGTCGGAGCTGCTGAGTAAACCATGGAACCGTGCTTCGGGTTCTCACAGTGATGACAGGTATGAATTTGTTGATGAGACCAGTAAGTTTATTTAATATAGCAACCAGTTTTGTCGAGTGTGCGCTGGAGGTGACCATGTATGAATTCTTCGTAAAAGGCCGCTAATTCATTATTTATGCCATCAAAAATTACCTCTGTTATAGCACCTAATCGATTGGTTAGTTGTTATTGTTTCGACAAGTGGGCGAATGAGGTTTTGGGTAATAATGGCATGGTCGGAAAGACCATCAAAAATATCAATGTTCGAGCAAGCATCGGGTTCATTTGTTAAAATTAGGTCGAGGATATTCGAACTTGTTGCTGAGCAGCATGTATAAAAACTTATTAGTTGAGTTAGAGAAAAGTCTAGGCAACTCTACA